>JAGDQP010000465.1:63658-102561 GCA_022664845.1 Lepisma saccharinum | reverse complement strand
TTGTCTTCCCGTTTTCCTCTATCTCCTGAATCTTCTGCGTCAGATATTCTCGCTTTTTGTTTCTGAACCCGAGTGTGACGTTTCGTTTCGCGTTACTGTAGTGGTTGGCATTTGCTTCGCTTTTATTACTTAGCCATCGTTGCCTTGCTTGTTTTCGTTCCTCATGAAGCTTAAGGCATTCTTCATCAAACCAAGGTTTATTTTTCTGTTGTTTCTTCTCACCTACACGTTCCTTCGCTGCTCTCTTAATTGTTTCACGAATTGCCTCCCACATCTTACTTACATCAATTTCATTATTAATATCATCATTATTATTACTCGAGTCCGCTAGGATTTCGAACCTATTTGAGAGTTCGTGTTAGTAATCTGCTTTTATGCTCGGATTATTTAATAGTTTCACTTCGAAATTCAGTTGTTTTGACCCCTTGCTTTCTCTGTTCGCGATTCATAACTTTTCCATTACTTTTGTGATCACTAATTGATGGTCGGTGTCACCTTCCGCTCCTCTGTACAACCTAACATCCATTATGTTGGAGTGTCTTCGTCTGTCTACTAATACGTGAACGACCTGGTTGGGAGTTTTGCCGTCCGGAATTTTTAACTCATTGGATTTCATTTCTTAATTTCTTATTGTCTTATAAGGAAGCTTTAAATTCATATTTCGAAGTTGAGTAGTCTCAAACAGCAAAATTAACATTGCGAGTGTTGGCGTAAATGTATGTATTCAATTTATGGTGTTACATCAAAGAGATCTCATGGTATCAATTGCAGCAGGTACTTTGTAAGGCGAAATCACAATAAAAACAATATTACCTTTATTTGTTTTTGACAATGTTTGTATGAATTTATCAAAAGCATATGGGATTATATATTTGCGCGGGTTAAGAAACCGCGTTACTAAGTTCCTAAGTGTTGCAATCTCCTATACATTTTATCACATAGTTTACATCAATATGTACACGTATACTTAGCTGCTTTATTTGCTTATTTTATTGATACTAATAGCGCGCAGGAAAGTACCAAAAGGGCAGGCAGCTTGGCTACTCAAAATTGCTTAAATCATGTAGAATTAGCGGTACAATTCGAGATAGCGTATTCCTTTGGGAGTTAGAGCTATTGCTATTACGTCACTGGAAACTTAGATTGTCAAAGAGTTTATAAACCTTGAAACGAGAGGAATTGACATATCCCGTATACAATCCTTATTTAGCTCCTTTTGACTTTCATTTGCTTTTTGTGTTACAAAAGCATATGTACAAACAATAAAACAGCACGGAGGTCAAAATATACTGGTAACGTATCGCTAAAACACCAAGAACAGTTTTTTTTTTTAAATTACAGAATCATATCCTATGGGACATATTTAGCAGATTAATTACTGTCACTAAAACAACCATTACACACTCGTCATGTCCCCATTGTTGGCATATAGCGCACTGAACCCCCCTAATAAAACAAAAGATGTAATGTTCAACTACAGATTTGGGTGTCTGATTATTTGTGGTGAAATACGTCATTACAGTCATAAACTGTATTTTGCGCTGTACAAGTTTTCGTCACTATCAGAACTTTCAGTACTCTTGGCTGTAGAGTTCTTCAATCTTCTTTTTGTGCCCTAGCTCTCCCTTGTGATGACAGAGTTATCTTAATTCCACTTTTTATTTGCTTCTTTCGGCAGCTGCAAATCGCCAGCTTTCAAAGAAATTTGCGGCTACATTTTGGGTATACAGAAATGACATACTGTTCCACTTTTATCACTACTTCGGAATTCCATATTTCTCACCCCACCATCTTTGATTTAATGTGCACACACAACGGCCTACATTCTTCGACAAACAAGGAAACACTTCCACGTTCGGAAACCTTAGAATTGAAGAAATTGGGAGAAAACGCACACGCACACGGTGTTTTGTCCACCATAAACATGGCACGAGCCAAAATAGAACCGGAGATCCCCACGCACCAAAAGTGAGCACCCCGCCACTGCACCACCGCGACCCTTGTACAATTGCATGTTCTTCGCTATATAATTCTGAGATTGAAAGAGAAATGAGGTAATGTTTCTCTGTTCTAAAATACTGGTCAAGTCCAAGTCTTGCAAATCAATTTATGGGGGGAAATCAACATCCCATAGTTGTAAATTCTGGCAACACTGAAAAAGAAAACGTACATGACATGTTAAAGATATCGAATATTCATGTTCAATCTCTATCAAATATCAGTTTCCATATTGCGTAATTTAATCGACCAAAAACTTTTTTTTTTTTTTTTTTGCAACAAACATTTTTGAGACATTAATTGCTTTTAGGGCTTCTTCGTAACTTTGTTTCATAAATTAATTACAACTTTTAGGTTGATACATAGTAACGTAACATTTGTCCCCCAGTAATATAAAAAACACAGTACTAATCAGTTATATATTTTGTCGCATTGTCTATCACTGTCTTCCAACGCTGGGTCAAATTTTCAATTCCACACCTGAAGAAGTCTGGGTGGTTTGGAGTTGAAGAAGGCGTCAAGGTAAGTTTGACGAGCATTTTCATTATAAAAGAACATACCTGGAAGATTGCTTGATAGAGAGCAGAAGAGATGGACCAAGATGAGGGGAATACGGAGGATGTGGAATAACCTCCGAACCAAGCTCTTCGATAACTGCTTTAGCTATGTTAGCGGATTATGGATGCGTATTGTCGTATGATGCAACATCACTCGACGCCTGAGGATTGTATCGTCGTATCTCCAAAGGAATCTCAATGGAGATACAACAATACAATACGCAGACGTCGACATGAATATAGTCGTCCAATTTTTGTTGTTTTCTCCCAAAACGTGCGGCATTCATACACACATGTTTTTAAACTTGCCCACGGAATGTAAATATCGCACGATGGTTGATTGGTCACAGTTCCTCACACTTGCAAAATCTGTAGTTATTGACATGAATCACCTTGGATTAAAGCGTTTACACGGTCTTCATCAAAGTCGAATGGTCTTCGTGTACGTGGAGAATCACCCTCTTTAAAACGAGAAAGCGTTTTCTTACTTTACTTTCCCCGATGACATTCTCCCCGTTCACGACAAAAGACTGTTTCTAGCTGCCTTTCCTCCTCAGTTTAACTCAAACAAAAGAATATGTCGGAAGTGTCCATCTGACACGCCATTTTCTTGGCCTAACAAATAACACTAACTTTCTTCAAATCTGCAAAACTCAAGGCGTTTTTCACTATCAGTCGAAATGATAAATGAAAAATTATAAACAAACTAACACCGCACTGTTGCCAGGCCAAAACAAAACGCACGAAATAGTGCACCAACCCAATATTTCTTGTACTATTTTAAAGAATTAGGAGAAAAACTCTCAATGTTACTGATTTTTTTTAAAATTTGTTTTGTTGAACAATTCTTATAGTACATCATGTTTCGTGGTAAAGAAAATACGTGGTTAGGCAAATAAAAAAGTTCTCGAAGTACGAAAAATAAAGCATAAATGGAAACGGGGAAAAGAAAAAAGGCACTATATAAATGCAATATTAAATTCTACAAACAAAAAAAGGGGGGTTGTTAGAATGCTTTGTGAAAGCAATGAAGTCTACGTCTGTTTACAACCTATTTGCATAAGCAATGAAATCCACACTGGAAACACAAAAATGTTCATTGGCTAAAACTGCCTGATTTAGCATTGTTTCCGCGCTACCCCCCCAGCCCCTTCTGTGTCTCTCTATGCGAGTAGCGAAAGTGCAGGCACGTTCTAGAACAATTGTCCCATAATGCACTGCTATTCGGCATACAAAATAGCGCAGTATTTTCCTGTTGTTCACATCCTATGGATTCGCATGCATCGCATCAGTGACTCATCTTCAGTTAAGCTTTCCTTTTAAGCTAAATCCTTACGACTGTGGAAATCCTATATCATTTTTTTGAGTCCGTTTTTCTTTACTCTGATCTAAAACATAAATGTCCTTTTTTTTTATGCGTTCTCCAGCAAGTGCAATGTCCTTTGAATTTGCAGTAAAACTGATTTCGTATTTCCGTGTTTTTTTGCAAGGTATGGAAGTCTGGTACACTCTAAGTTTGGTTAAGTTTTTTTTTTGGGGGGGGGGATATTGATACGGGCTGCATTTACGACCTACAAGCGGTATGAAAGGAAAAGTATGTTATTGAAAGTCTACTTGTATTAATACATGAGAAACCTATGTCATTGTGTCGGCAGTGTTGCCAAACTGGTATAAAATTGTATATTTTTTAAAAATCGTTTTTCGTCGGTATATCCACAAGTAATGATAAGACATATGCGAAACAGAGAATGTTGTGTTGGAAACTGCATTCATGACACACGATAATAATAATAATATTTTGAAAAAAAAATCACCCCGTACACATTCATAGTTTGCAACACTGAACTCTGTGCTTCATATATCATGTTTATTAACACCAGTGCATACGAAATATCCAAATAAACCGACGTAGTGCCCATTTGAGGAAATATAACTTTATATACGGTACCAACTTGGCAACTCTGAGAACACAATGACATCACATTTTCACATCTACTAAATATCCATCCACCTATTCACATTAATTGACTTCCCATAACACCTTTCATGCTTTGTTTTTGATACATCAAGAAATATTCATCTTTATTTACCATAAGAAGCCGTTTTTGGCGGGCTCAAAGTTCGACCCTCCTGTGTTTCAAATAGATACATCTAATCTTATTTAAAGTGACCGACATTAAACCCAATCTTTGGCAGATCACTTTCAAAGTGTACCTACTCAATTGTAGTTTACCGTTTGGTAATGCAGTATTAAAATGAGTAGATATAATCTTGAATACTGGTATCAATTATTGACCGAGTAATATAATTAATATTATTATCGTATTCATAAGTATTGATCATACCGTACTAAGATTTAAATTCGTATTTCTGCATTAACTAACAGAAAACAAAACACAAAACAAAACACATCACTTAAATAGAAATGCATCAAATACCAATTATTCCAGTGCAACTATTACCTTAAATCATTGGCTGCTCTTAGCATGTATAATTTAGACTTCAATAATTAAGTTGCATCCTTCCAAATTACGTTTCATCCTGTATCCTACATAATATCAAGTCGAGATATTAGTTAGCATATTAAAAGTACGGTTTAACAATATCAATATCGAAGAACAATCATTTTGCAAAAAAACAAATCTACAATATTGTATTATTGTCTTTTGTTTTGTTCTGTCATATCGTAGTACTGAATGTTTAGTTCAAGTCTAACAGTTCTTCATTGCTTACTGTATATTAACTTTTCATGTGATGACGATTTCACCGCAAATAATCAAGACACCCAAATCTGAAAGTTGAACATTATATCTTTTGTTCTGTTAGGGGGTCCAGTGCCAACAATGGAGACACGACGAGTGTGCAGAATATTAAGGCGAAATGTATGTTTTGATTTTTTGTTATATTGGTTTATTAATAAAGTACTTTCAGATTTTGAATCAATAAGGTAACATTATCGGCTCAACATTTCAGTGTGGTAATTGAAGAGGGAAAATTCCCAGGCACCTCTTGGATACTTCCCTGGAACCTCATTTCCTTTGTGTGCTTTCTAGGAGAGGGATCTTGTTAATAGTAAATCACTCCGAAAAAAATAATCATAATATTCAAATTACTGAAATAGAGTCTGAACTCAGAAGGCAGTATATATATAAATAAATAAATCACAGCCATATTCAATCCACTAGTGGATGAGGCCTCTCTCCGAAGGGAGAAGTTGGTCTACTGCTCCCACGCTAACCAGACGGGTTGGGAGAGGAGAGCCGAAGCTCTCACTGTGATCGTCACTGTCTTTTATTCACAGCAGCTCCCCAATTGTCCTCACGATGCTGGGTCAACACCGAAATTTTCGAACCCAACCGGGAATCGAACCCGGGACCGCTCGCACTGAAGTCGAGCGCGCTACCGACTAGGCTACGCAATATATATATATATATATATATATATATATATATATATATATATGCAACATCTTTGAATAGCCAAGACCATCAGAAGTGTTAGTTTCCAACGTATTAAATTTCGTTGTTCATTACTTTGAATATTAATGCAGTGTAATCAGTGGCTATTAGGCAATTTAAAGCCATTAAGAAATAGTATGATGGCTTTGTTAGAGTTTCAATGACTCAGGTAAATTTAAAACTGACAGACAGATGAGAGCAATAATGGTATCTTGGAAAGCAGCCTAAATAATGCTTAAAAACATCTTTGGCTAAAAGAACAAGCTTCAAACTCGAATTCAAATCATTTCAAAGATGTTAATACATATTATTGATCTTTACCAAAACGGGCAGATTTATAGTTGCTGGGTATTTGTTTAATTTCCAACTAGGTGATTACGTTTTGTGGAAAAACTCCGTTTTTTATTAAAATGTTTGTCTTATTTTTTTTTTAAAACTAGATACGAACAAAAAAAGGGGGGGGATTAATCTTACATATTTGTGTACTTTACCCTATAGTTAAAATCTATATACCGGTATAGATTCTTCTCAACACTGTGCACGAGTGGAAACAGTCAGAATGCGCAGAGGCCATGCATCATCTTGATTTTGTTCCCTTTAAGATGTACTAATCTCTAATATTGGACACCCAGAGGAGCCAAATCAAAAGATTTCTGCTACGGTAATAAAATTTAACACTGAACCACTGGCTGTCCTTTTACTAATAAGCACCAGAACACAAAGATATACAAGATCAAGTTTCAAAGAAGTTTGACACGATACGTCCAACGGTAAGAAATCAATATGAATTTTTTTTTAAATAGGTTGTCAACACTGACATCTGGGGCGTTTGGGCACGAGGACACCTAAAGTATTTTTTTTTCTATTGTGTCGAATAAAATTTATGCCAAGTTTGGTGCAGATAGGTCTAAACTAGTGCAAGCAATTTGAAAAATTGAATTAAAAATGGGTTTTGCAAGACTGACCAATTGCAACAATCAAAACGATTCCTGCGTCTCTGAGTTAGTACAGCCAAGACCTTTTCAACGACAGCTCAACGACCTATCTGCACCTTGTGGATCCTGAGATTTACTTCTTGAATAAGGACAGACGGACTAAGCGCGATAATAAGATTCCTTTTTGTTAGCTACGTTATCAAGGTGCCTAAAAAGAATAATATTTAACATAGTAATTTTACATGAATTAAAGTAGGTCTAGAACAAAATACAGCATATTTTGTATGTATTAACTAAATATATGTCCCATCCTGGAATTAATATTCGACTAATCTCATCGTATCGTATTCTCATGACAATACTTGAGAGCTTCCTTAACTCGCCCTCTCTGTTTCTGTTTACGATTTTGCTTTCCTGTGATAAAATAAGTTCGGTTCTTATTTGAGGCTTTAGTCTTTTTTAGTGGAAAAGACACGCCCTATCAAGCCACTAAACAGCTTATCAACGGACGGTTTTACAACCTCCTTGGCTTGTAAGAAGTTTCATCAAAGAGTGTCGTCTCTTCTCTTCTCGGGGACTGATGAGAGAACTTTACAATAGAAAGTGGGAACTTCCAATGAACTTCTTGTCGTCATGAACAAGAGCTTAACAAGAGTCTCCAGGTACTTCAATGGTGTCATTGGACGTCGTGTGTGTGAGAGTCTTTTACGCCGACCGAAGATCAACATCAAAGAGTGTTATTTAAACCGTGGATCACTCATCTTCTCCTCTCTCTCTCTCTCTCTCTCTCTCTCTCTCTGTGTGTGTGTTCTTTGAAGTACTTCCTATCCTTGATTAACTTTTGATACCAAAGAGAAGTTGTTCTTACTACACATTCACGATACAACTCACAAGAATTTACTAAAAGTCTTGGCTTATTTTCTCAGATAAAAATTGTGTGTCTGTGTCGTATAGGAAGGTCACTTTAAGGATATCGTTTTCTTTTATTGTCCTTTTAGCTTATGATCCTTTCAAGTTACACAATTTGACTTTGAAACTGATTTGACTCTTGGGTGTACATGACATTTGAGAAAATTGATTGCCGATTTTAGCACACCAGAAGAGAATGTGCATATGCAGAATCATTTACTGCTCAATACCAATAGATTCGTCCTCTCGTCTTCTTTCATCTTGACGTCGAAACAGAAATCCAGAAAGATTCAGTCTGCGTTGTCTTGTGAGTCTGGTACGGACTTCGGATAGACACCGCGGAGGTACGCAGATTCGATCGATTTATACTAACTAAGGTTTTACAGGATTTCCCTAAGTTTTACCAGGCGAATGACGATGTGGTATCCAAACAAAAGCTATGTCCACTATCCTGCTGCCCGGAAGAACTCTCATCGAGAAATCATTGCAACGTAAGGACATTTATTTTGATTAATAGACAGATAGATAGCCATAAAAAGGTTTATTAAAGAAATAACATTGTATTATATTCTCGAACTATACGCTCGTGCTACACTTCCAAATCCCGCTTACGTCATCACTCGAGCAGCTCACGCGCGAGCAAAACATCTTGAAAAACGAGTAGGCTACAACTGCGCAGGTGTTTGCGTTTCTAATTTTTCGTGTTTCTCCAAAGAAATATTCACAAAGCGTACAGCGTCCAAAATGCTTCCTTTGTAGTGTCCTTTCCGAAGGCTCCTTCACTTGTCTCCTTCGGATTTTAGCAGAAGAAAGGAAAGGAAGGAGAGGCGTTCGGATTGGGCCATCATGCCTCAGACATGTGAGGGATTGCTTGCTTGCTCCACAAATGAAAATCACAAATTCTCAAAAATAAACACAAAGAAACAGAAAATAATTTCTGTAGTTCGTGTAATATTTTAAATATGAAACCCATTGGCGTACATGAAATCAAAACAACGTACTAAATTGATGTTCAATAAATCTTGGAGAAGTATAATGTCCAGAAAGCGTCGAGATACATCTGACATAATACTTCCAATTGACCTAGATCTCATGGTCGGACAGACTCATTTCATTTTGGCTTAGAAAGGTTTTTCAAATTTACCGACAGATTTCTCTTGATGCACTTCTTTCCTTTTAATAATTTGATAAACCAAGTCATGTGATTGGTTCAGCGGACCACGTATTGAATATATGTGCTCACGTGAGCAGATGAACCAAACACAGAGCTTGAATTTAGCAGAGTGTTCAAAGAAAGAAAATATGCTCTGAGATACATCTAGTAATGAATTTCAAAAGCTTTCCTGTCCGAAAAAAAAATGTGTAAAAATACGAGTAAATGTTTCCCTTTAACCTTATGAGTTTGAATTGAATTGAAATTATTTATGGACTTCAGGCATCTAAGGCTCAGGCCGGGATAGGGGAGGGGAAAGGACGCGGGAAGGTAAAAAGTAAAGATGACATACTTAAATATGCTGAATTACTTACTGAGCTCATAATAATCATATATACCTGCTGAACCTAACATTCTCTCGCATTGAGAACAAATAAACAGAACGTATTTCTGATTCTGATGCAGCCACGAATTTCTTAACAGAATCGTTCGTCATACGGATTCTGTTTGATATCGACTTGGCGAAAAACTTATTATTGTTACCTGCTGGAAATTCGTTCCATTCATGCTCATTTCGACCCACATTTAGCTCAGAGAATTTTCTAGGAAACCCCTCCGAAATGCATTTTTGAATTGACCCTGTTTGATATATTTGACACATACCGCATCAGTTCTTCTGATACTGCTATTGGAAATTTGAAGCTTTAAAGTTAATTTTCCCACAATTTTGGCATACTGTAGCTCCAAAACACGACATAATTTGCACCCCTATTACTCTCACCCTTCGAAGTTTGTTCGTGCACTACATTACTACCCTACGAATCAGCAAGTAGGCCTACCGAGACCTACTGTACGCATTATACGTAGGATATGTTTTAAAATTAATTCCCAAAACTTTGTATATATCTATATACGCGCATGATGTATCGCAGCCATTTTCAAATATGCCGGCGAAAGGCTACCGCAAAGTTTAAAGTATCAGCATTCTGTGAATATCTTGGACCAATCCAAAAAGGTATATATCATCAAGTCCGCAGAGACGAAAGCAACCCTCTAATTTTTGGATTTTCATTCAACAACTAAACTGTAGTAACGTGGAGACATCTAGCGGTAAAACAAACGTACTAGGGTGAAAGACATTAATTGATACTTTGATAAATATACTCAATGTTGGCATCAATAACTTGGAGCGTCACATTCTGAAACCTTTTTTACAAATTAATAACACTCAGGGTTTATTACCGTTCGCTTACAACGTTATTTTTATCGCTGCTCATCTTGTCTGTTTTATAACCAGGTGTACACTAGAAAAGTGATTATTCACTTCGAAATGATAGGAAATATTTATTGATTTATTTGTTTATTTTCGTCTTGTTTTACATGGCGAAGTTAAGGTCATCACGATATACGGTGTTAATTTTCCAATAGTAAATAATCGGAGCGGCTGCTATGGGGTTCGAACACAGGAACGTTCTGCACTTCTTGTTGATAACTCGATGGGTCGACCACTTATCCAAGAAACCACCTAGAGAGGCTACTACTATTTTAGTGTATCGTTGAAATTAAACATTCGTTGAAATATAGTTTAAAATTAAACCTGTTTTCAACATGCTAATGAAAACATGAAAAATATAGTTATTTTCATTGTATTTGCTTTTAATTATAATGTTTAAGCAATTAACTTAGAAATACAAATGTGAAACAAAATCTAGGACATAGTATGAATGATAGTTGAACGTACGTCACATTAACGTCGTATCAACGAAATTCTAACTTCGTTGAAATGTGGTTTAAAATTCAATCTGTTTTCAATGTGTACATGAGAACACCAAAAATAATTTGTCATTCATTTACTTTTTAAATATATTTTTGACATAACATTAGTAAGAAATGTATTAAACAAAATCTATTATACCATAGTTTAAAATAACATATTGAATACACGTTGTATTAACACCTTATCAATGCAATGACGTCTTTGTTGAAGTACGATTTAAAAATTAACGGTTTTTTTTCAACCGATAATGGTTAATCAACGAAATGATCCTAAAATCAACGTTCAAAACACGTATGTGTGCTACTTGGAATATGTATCGAAAGAACAAATGGCTTCACCTATAAAAAGAGTTACGGGTACGAAAGTACAATATATTTTGGTATTATGCTATAGTCAATGAGATCTTTCAATTGATGTACAACATATGGGGAGGGGGGGCACTTACCTACTTATTCTTGTTAGTTACTTTGCTCTGACAAGGGACACCCGCGAACTCGAACAGGAGAAATCGGATGAAAGTTTCTACAGGAACTAATTGCAGGTCGCTGAATCCAGTGGTGATAGTCGTTTCCATGCAAAATCACGCAGTCAAGCAGTAACGGCGCCAGCTCAAAGATGATAGGCCAATGTGTTAGAGAAGAGCTGAGAAGAAACGGACAAATTGAAATGCTGAATGTAGTAAATATAATTAACGATAGAGTCTATAATATGTAGAAGCACGTGTGAATGCCGTATGTGAATCCCAGTCTTGCCAACTCAGTGAAAAGAATTTGTTAAAATGTGAATGGAAAAAAGTGTCAAAAGTATGTGGTTGTAAAATACATAAAGAACCCGACTGTCCTTGGTGAATATATCGGTGATAAGAAGTGATTGTTGTTGTGTGATTCGTGGTCCGGACATACAGTTACAAGAGTGTTTCCCAAACAAAGATGCTACGTTGAAGATAATTCTATCCAAGACAACGAAATATTGTCAACCTCTGGATGTTTGGTTCTTTCGGCAATACAAGCATCGTTAATTGCGTACGGCTCCAATGTAACAAACCTCAGGTGAATTTACACAATCATTATTTCATAACCAAGCTGCACTCTGTGATCTACAACGAACTTTCCGAGCCCATCTACAAGCCTATGTTGCAGTATGCTTGGTAAAAGGCCGGGTACGACATCGGTTCAGTCATAAGTAATTTGGTAATGTCATTAGTGTCGCATTTGACATAGGATTGTTACCGTGCAGAGGTGATGCTGACTGTGAGTCCGTAGCGATGGTCAAATGTGCATACTGTACACTGCCTCTGTGCTTTGACGACTTCCTTGTCACTCCACATCTGCACTTTGAGAATTAAGTGGTTCGTGCACACTTTCCGGTCAGTGTAGCAGCCTAATGTATTTTCAAGTTCTTCCGTATTGTATCATTTTACTGGTATCACCGTCGCCTCGCCGATTCCATGTTTCTTTTGGTCCTTATAATAATGATTTCTTGACTCGGTACTGCTCTGTTACTCTTCATGTCCGTACACAATGATGGCGCCTGTCAGCAGACGCAGCGTATTATATGGCAATGTGTAACACCACTCTTTCGTTCTGTACCTGCTGATTCACTCCCGCTTATCTTGTCTGATTGCAGGTCTTTGTTTTTGCTTCTAACGTACGTTTATTACCTCTTTTATCCTTTATGCAGTTAGCAACACTGTTTTATAACATGACAAAAGCTCATTCCCGACTACTGTGTTGGGTTTATTATTTACTTCCACTACTTCTTCACATTCTTTTGACATTTTCTTCCATTCACATTTTCACACATTTTTTTCACTGAGTTGGCAAGACTGGGATTCATATACAGCATTCACATGTGCTTCTACATATTATAGACTCAATCGTTAATCATATTTACTACATTCAGCATTTCAATTTGTCCGTTTCTTCGCAGCTCTTCTCTAACACATTGGCCTATCATCCATGAGCTGGCGCCGTTACTGCTTGACTGCGTGATTTTGCATGGAAACGACTATCACCACTGGATTCAGCGACCTGCAATTAGTTCCTGTAGAAACTTTCATCCGGTTTCTCCTGTCCGAGTTCGCGGGAGTCCCTTGTGAGAGGTGGCTGTAGCGCATAGACTTAAAATATGATAATGAAGTTGACTGTCTGATTAAGATTGGTAACGAATTCAATTTACGAGACACTGAAACCGTAAAAGACTTAGACAGCTAGAAAGAGTAGTGGTGGGGAATGGAAAGTAGGTTCATACGTGATCTAGTATCGCGATTATGATGATTCCTCACAAACTTAAAACGCTGGAAAAGGTAGGGTAGAGCACAGAAGTTAAAGAAGAAAGAAACATGGAAAACCTACCTGACAACAGGAAGGGGTGAAGATTACCAACACTACAAATCCCAAAGACAACGAACCAAAGAATCAGTACAAGCAGTGAAGAAAAAATAATGGGAGGAATTTTGTAACATTATGGAAATCAATAGAAAACACAAAACTGTTCTACAGAATATTAAAAAAGTTTACGGAGAGGTAAAAAATGCCCATTAAAATTCATCAAAGACAGAGGTGGAAAACTACCAACGAAGAAAACAGATATTAGGAACAGATGGAAGGAATATTTCACTGAGCTATATAGAAGGGAACTGCTCAAACCCACAAAACGAAGACGGCCCAGAAGCACAAGACCTAAACATGGAATTAGGAAACGGGGAAGACGACATTATGGAGGAAGAGCTAAAACAAGCTATAAGGAAGATGAGAACTGGAAAAGCAGCTGGACACGAAAAAGTAACACATGAAATGGTCAAATACATGGGAGAAGCTGGTAACAAGTTACTACTACACACAATTAGACTGGTATGGAAATACAAGAGAACCTCTACGGATTGGATAGTAGCTGCGATCATTCCCATGTATAAAAAAGGTGACAACAGACTCTGCCATATCATTGCTATGCATACCAGAAAAAATATTTGCAAAAATCTTGGAAAACAGATTGAGACAGGAAGTCGAACATCAACTTGAAGAAATGCAATGCGGCTTTAGGCCAAACCGCAGCACTCAAGACGCAAAATTTACTTTGAGACAAATAGCAGAAAAGACTGTCGAATATAAAAAAGCGGTTCATCTTTGTGTTTTTGACGTGGAGAAGGCCTTCGACAGGATACTGTGGAACGCATTATGGGAAGTACTGCAGACAATGAAGGTTAAGGACAACCTAACACATGCAATACAGAGTTTCTATAGAAACTGTAAAAATTACGTACGAACAACAACACAAGAAGTGATGAGTTATATACACAACAGAATAAGTAAGACACAGTTGTATACTGAGCCCCCTATTATTCATAATTCTAATGGATGAAATCATGAAAACAAACTAAAAACATACAAAACCTATTACTGTAGGAAATTGGTTCATGAAACCCGTAAAAGTATCAGAACTGGCATTTGCAGACGACTTAGTCCTAATGGCTTCAACGGAAAATAACTTACAACAGAACGTAAATTTATGGGAAAATGAATTAGAAAAAAGGAACATGAAAATCAATGTAAATAAAACAAAAACTATGATAATAAGTAGAGAGACGTAAAACCATACAATAAAGCTTGTAAATGAAGTTCTAGATCAAGTAACACATTACAAGTAAAAAGGAACACTAATTAGGAATGATGGGAAAATAGAGGAGGAAGTAAATAACATTATTGCAGCAACAAGAAGACTATTTTATGCCTTAAATAAAAATTTCATAAGCAAAAAGGAGATATCGAAGTCCACAAAACTAATCGTTCCAAAACAACGTACGCACCAACATTAACGTATGGATGCGAATCATGGCCACTGACAGTTAAACAATATAGTAAATTACAAGAAAATTGAGAAGGTTAGAAGAGATATTTGAGAAAGAGGGACATGGTGAGAAAGCAAACAATCAGAGCTATCCCCTGTGCGATACGCACGCGCCGTGAACGGCGCATGGGGGATGTGCAGGTAGCGTTCAACATTTTCTTAGAACCGAAAATAGCACCTTTGCAACATCAAGTAGAAGCAACACAGCTACGATGGTTTGGACATGTCTACCGTATGGTAAAGGAGAGAATACCCAAGAAAGTGTGACAGGCTAGACCAGAAGGAAAGAGACCGAAAGGAAGGGCGAGGCAAACATGGGAAGAATCTATAGGAAAAATCTTGAAAGGAATGGGAATTGGTATGAATGAAGCAAAAATCCTGACCAAAGATCAACTAAAATGGAAAGCGCTATGTAAAACCTCTACACACAACGGTAGAAGAGGACCGACCAAGGATGTAAGTATTGAAACATATTAGGACAGAAGTACAAGTTAACGGACGAGAAGATGTGTTTTGAAGCTATACGTAGAAATTAACATTTATATTCAAGCGATTATTATTTGTCCACTGAACAATTCTTTGTAAGTCCTTATTCAGTTTGGTTATAGGATGTAGTTAGCTAATTTGGAGAGCAGGAAATGCACAATTGGAAGTCGTCAGCGTAAAGAGAATACTTACAGCGCTGCATACAGATGGCAAATCGTTTATATACAAACAGAAAAGAAATGGATATAGTACACTACCTTGAGGGACACCATGATCAAGAGGTTTCAACGAGGAGCAGTGTTTCCGCCAAACTCCCCCACTGTGGAGATGTAACTCCCCAAATCCTCGAGAGCACCCCCAACTTTAAATGTTTTACGGTCCAAAATCGATAGAATCCGTGCAAATAAATAAATAAATAAAAACAGTTACGCCCTCCCAATTTTGACTTTACAACCCCCAAACTGAAAACCCTGGCGGAATCTCTGACGAGGAGTCAATACCATACACAGATACATATTGGGAAAGGCCATTTAAATAATTCTGAATGCATTTTACAGAGGACTTGATAGTGTGTATAGTTTTTAAATTCAAAACTGCGACACTTTCTGAAGAATGTCGGTTAGTGCCACCTGTGTTTTCATAATTCTGGCAATCTACTCAAATTCATTAGACTCTATTTTGAGCAAAATAATATATACGTGAAGAAACAAGGGTAATTCAAACTATGTACAGAATATGTTTTGTGTAACGATATATGTTTTGAAGTGATAAATGTGTGGTTTGTTGTTACTGTTACCTTTTCTCAAATTAGAAATCTCCTCTAACTCCAGAGGCATTTTTAATTTTGTGTATGTGCGTTTGGGTGTATTCTCAAGAGAACTCTGAAACCTTATGATGTCCTGGGGTTTATATATAAAAAAGAAGCTCTTCTATTTCCCTTTAAGTCAAATAGTATATAACTGCAAATAACACCTACACAGCTGCTGTATTATGTGTTCGCTTGCGGCTTCTTACTTTTCATTACGTGTATAGAGCCCTTCACTAAATTGGAATACGTGCAGTGCGTTGCTTATTTTCCAGATGGCAGGCAAGTACTAAGGATTTTTACAAAGTAACTTAGAACACACACACTACTGTGTTGCCAGCATCTTGAAGTAAGTCCCACACAGCAAATAATAAAATACACACACATGTTCACAAAAAGCTGTACAAACTCTCAACACACAAATCTACATATTATAATACACATAGATACCCGTAAACATTGAAAAATGGAACTCTTGTGAAATAACAACACTCTTTTTCTTTCCATTCTACATGATACCGGTAGCTCCTATTATAATTTTGTACATTATTAAACTAGACAAATTACATGTTATTTGAGAAATAAAGCAGCTTAGTATGGCATTCTCAGATAATAATTTTCCGCTTTACAAAATTGTATGGTTGGTCGTCACTTCTCTAGTTTTTTTTTTTTTAAAGGAATTTCATTCTTCCTTTTTAAAACGACTTATTAATAAACTGAAAGACTATTTGATCTCTCTTCATACACCTGCTGTGATCAACAGGGTTCGTACGGTATATGCATAATTAATTATTAATGTGACGTCATATTCATTTCTTTATGGTTTTGGAAAATACTATATTATATTAATGTTGTAGGAACGTCCACAATTTAGTGGATGTTCGTAATTTCTCTGTTACGACGACACAAAATTATGCATAATGAAGTTAGGGTTATGGCTTTGCTTGTAAGCTATTTTCATTGTTGGAAGTATGTCCTTCCATGGTGTTTGGTCTTCCATACTTCTTGTAACTCACTTTTGTTTGTCTATCAACTGAATGCCTGTCTGTCAACTCTATAAGTCAGATTTTTCTATTTGTCAATTTCGATAACTCAATTCTGTCTGCCAAATGAGTTTTTGTAACTTACTTCTATTTACCAAACGATCTGCTGTAACTCAGTTAAATCTATCAACAGCAATGCTATAACTCCCTTTTTGATGTAGATCTTTAACTCACTACAATCTGCCATCAAGTGAGCTGTTGTAAATCACTTTCGTCTATCTGGCAAATGAGTTGCTGTGAATGCACTTTTATTTCTCTGTCAAATGAATTCCAGAAATTTACTTCCACCTGTCTCTTAACTCACTTTCCTGTCCTACGATCTGCTTTAACTCACTTCTGTCTGTGTTAAATAATTTGCAAATTATGTCTGAATTTGAATTTTTATTTATGTCCTTTAGGCATCCAAGGCTCAGGTCGATAAATATGTCTGAGTCACGCAAGGTAAATACCGGGATAGCACCTTTAACCCAGCCCCTGGTCAACTCCTTCCCACATCCCTTTCTCTACTCTATCTCGGACTCAGCCTTAAGGTCATAAATAAATTCAACCGCTATATGAGGAGTCCTGAAGCCAGGGGATATACAGTAAGTGCCATAGAGTCATTGACGAATAAGAAAACGACTTTTGGTGATGCGGTGACCCGAACATAGGTGATCCGGCGACAAGACCCGAAACTTGATCCGATCTGGAAAATATAATTAACTAGGAATTTCGTCGACGTATTCTGCTTTGACCTCCGGTTCAACGGGCCTAAATCGAGGCAAGCCGGGTCTGAAGTCTATATCCGGTGACCCGGTCCAAAACTTCACCCGACTGACCCTGTGACCCGTTTCAGCTCTGACTTGTACAGCCCCATTATTCACATCTTTGTAACATTGAAATGCAGAGAAATTATCAAACCTTGACTGATTTCGGGCAAACGAAAGCGGCACTTAAAATGTATAAGACATGTAATTTTTTACAGTGTACTGTACGAAAAAGGAACATATTATAATAAAAGGTAGACAAACAGGAGGATCTATATCATGATCCTGGCGTCGAACCTCCCACAAACTATCGAACAACGAAACTACAGTTTCATTACGTATTGGAATTCAACCAAGATGATTCCATTTCCTCATATTAAAAATCTAAATTTCTCTCAAAGTCTGCGAATTGTGCAATTTGGCAACAGTGAGGTAATTAATGTATATAAAACATTTATTTTAAACTTAGTTACTTACTGCTTGGCGCTACCGTTCAGGATGGGCTTTGGCCTCCTCTAAAAGAACCTTCACTTCTTATCACTAACGATCTGTCTCCATCTCTTCACCTTCATCAACTTTGAATCTTCCGTCATGTAATTCATTCATCTCTTCTTTGGTCTCTCCAACTCTTCTTGTGTTGAGCATTTTTCTCCTCAATATTCTCTTCTGTATTGCTCTGTCATCTATTCTTTCGACGTACACTAATCATTTGATTCTTTGACTTTTGATGTAATGTATGTAACGTAAACTACACCGATTCATTACTACTTCCTCCAGCTCTTCATCGTATTTTTACCTTCCGTAACTCGTCTACCGATGTTATGCAACATGTTGTCTTCTGAATCTTCTAAGTACATTTGCATTTACTGTTGCAATGTCCACGTTTGTGACATATGTAACAACTGGTCTCACATTCTACAGTATATACGTGTAACTTTGCAGAAATAATTTCCTGATATCAATCTCATTTTAAGAATCTGAAATTAGCCAAGTACGTATTCTGTCTTGTGTGCATATAGCCATCTTATTTTCGTTGTCCAGAACACTTTTCTAATTAAGACAAGCTGTCCAACCCCTTTAAATTATTTCTGCCTTTATTTTCAAATTACGTAGTTTTCCTCTTGCTTCAGACGTTCATAATATCATAATTTTCGTTTTTATTGTGATTTACAACTAACCCGTATTTGTTTCGTATCTTTTTCCAGATTTTAAAATGTTTTTATTAGTCTTTGTTCTGAGCTTGTTTCTATATCTTAGCATGTGTGCCTGACTAGACTTGTTTATTTTAAACCTATAGACTTGGTATAGCCATATTACGCACCTTATCGGAATTAGAAGTATATCCAAATATCTGGGTGCATCACTCATTCTCTTTTTTTTAATAGCTAATAGGAGGCATCATGAGATGGGAAAGGGGCTTCTTCTCCTTTTTGACTTCTTAAAGAAACACAAGAAAAAGAAAAGCATAGAAAGCAAACAAGAAAAGAAAATATTTGAAAGATTGATGTAGAAGAATCAAAAGAATAATCGTGACGACATACAAGGCACACCTTCCCATGCCGCCAAACGTAAAAAACCTAAATCAAGAAATTCTCTAACTCTTCTTGTTCTGCAGTGAAACCAACCGAGCAACATTCTCACCAAAGCAGCGCATTATATCTTGAGAGTGTTTCTTCGCAATTCAGTTTCTTTTAACGTTGTACTTTTTCTCTTCTAAATTTTCGGTCATTAAGTTTTCTGTAGGTAAATCTTTGGTAATGTACTATTTTGCTACTCTATAGAAAGACGCCACTGGACAATTATTATCAAGATGAGGAAAGCTCATCCCATGCGAATGGAATTCAACATTTTTCGCTAACTATTTTCACATCATTACAAGATTTTATTGCGAGAATGCTGGCTGGCATCAATTAAGATTACCTTCCGCACTCCTTTGCCTAAAAGAGTGCTCGCCGACGGACATCATCATTCAGACGTGATGACCTATAGTTGTATGGCACTTAAAGGTCAGCAATTTAGAATACTTGTTACTACTGCTACTATCCTTTTTGGAAATAGAACTACTACTTTGACTACTGCAAAACTACTACTACGACAATTATTATTAGAACTACTTTTATTATTATTATTACTTGGACTTCTACTGCTGAAATAGTACTACTTTAATGTGCTTAAGATGTTAATAGTAATACCCTCTATCATAATGCAAAATTGATTGATATGTCAATACGAATTTAGACGAGTCTCCTTACCATGAAGAACACAGATTACGACCTGACTCTATATTCTGGACGTACTATACGTGTTCTTCTTCGACAATTGCTGACCGTTGACTGAACAGAAAGTAGGGGGAGTACGCCGCTGTATCCCGTTTAAATTGGTCCTATAAGTATGACGTCACATCAATGGTTTTAGTTGGTGTAATCCTCGGTCGCGTTGCCACATGGACCTGGACAACTGCTCTGCTGCTACATGGACCATCTATTTGTCATTTTCTGGACTAGTGGGAGCCGCCAGAGAGCTATTTCAGAAATGGTGCTGTAGTCCACTACAACCAGTGATTCTGCCAAACCCATCCCCTGTGGCGGGGTGTCACTCCTCAAATCCTCGAGAGCACCTCCCAACTTTAAAATTTTTAAGTTAAAAAAAAACTACAGAAACCGTGAAAAACTCCACTTTGACTTTAACCCTTCTCCCAAGCTGAAAATACTGGCGGAATCTCTGACTAAAACTGTGAACTTTATCAAGGAATCACTACTAACTACAAAGAATAGTGTTTCTGTCAGTTAATCATGGTGTTTCGTTCCGAGCAAAGTAGTCAGCATTTAATATACTCACTCCTCGAATTAAAAATTTCAACAAATAAATAAAAGTAAATTAAAAGGTCCTAATCAAGTACCACAAAAGTATTTTCTTTCAAATTCACAGTCAGAAACTCAGGACCAGATATCTATAGTTCTACTGCTCACAGCAAGTTGAAGGAAAGAACATTTGGATAAACTTTAGATATGGTCAGCCAACACTAATGATTTCCTTACAAGAAATTCACGCACACACACGAATTAATGCCAAGTGAGCAAAGAAGGACTAGTTAACATTTGGTTACGTTTTCTGTATCTACGTGATATTTCTGTTAATTACAGTAACACGTTAGTGATGCGGCGGAGGAATATGTCGTGAAGCTCCGACTTCGTCACTTCTATGACTTCGGACACGAATTAATGCCGGAAGATCGCTAGCAAGCGAAGACAGATTACTTAAATGTTCGTTGGGTTTCTTTTTAACCACGTTCTTACTTGCGCAACAAGACGAAATTTCCATTCACTTTTCTCACCTTACACAGCGAGTGCAATTGAAACACACTCCTTGTGTAATAATTACCCTAGAAGCACAGAGGTGTCAATTTTTTCACCTTCTAACATTCATATTTCACTAACATCTCCAGTTATATTACCCTTATATCATTCAATCTTTGTATCTTTTCAAGTTCTCAGTACCACTAACGAACTTCCCATTATTACATTTCCCCCACGTATTTTTCACAAACTTGGCTGACCACATCTAAAGTTAACCTCAAAATTTAATTTACAAAAACGTTCCAAAATTATTTCTGTCCAGCCATTTTAAATATGCTTGATTGATGTTGTACTTTAGAGACTTTAAAACAGAATTGCTCGTTTATTAGTCGAGGAAGTAGAAGTCAAAGGAAAAGAAAATATTTATGCAACAAGAAGCAAACGCCTATGTTAAAAATTATTAAGACATTTGTCTTAATTTTAATGTATAAATCATTTCCCTATTAATGTAATTATTTTTTAACGTTCCTTTTAATTTATAATTACGAAGTAAATGTTGTTGTGAAGTGTTGAATAAGTTATGTATAAAGGAGAGCAAATTTAAGTTCAGTGACACTACCATCTAATGGTAAAATTTTAACTACTTACTTAAAAATGTTGATAAGTGCTATATTGTGACCGAAAAATCCCTTATCGTCAAAATGTGTTCTTTAAGTTTTGGTTCCTCTGTGTCCTTCTAAGTAAACAACCTACCCATTTTTGGTAATTCTGTAGTATTGGTACTACGTAGTATTGATACAATTTTGAGGTAACAAGTTGGTCCCACGTGGCCCCATAAAGAGACGAAACGCTTACTGGCCGCGCGAGACATACATGTCACCATTTAAATGTAGTCGATTCTGTTCGAGTTATTGTGGGAAAATGTGAATGTATATGTTAATAACGAGTTTAGAACTTCTGCAAATTGTTGTAGTGTCTCAGTTTTCAGTGACTTGATAAAATTGACCAAACAGCTTTGAGTAAGAAGAGAAACGGATGAGTATGGACCTCCTCGAGCATGGTGAAGTGCAGATACTCGATGTGACAGGAACGCGACAAGTCGCTGGTAGTCTGATGGAGGGATGTGAGTCTCGATAGCCATCCACAAGTCGGTGATTGTTGCAGGTGGACGATCTTGGGCATGAATAGCCCGTTCGATGATATCCCACATGTGTTCGATAGGGTTCATGTCCGGTGATAATCATGCGTTGGAAGTTGCCATAATGTTCCTTAAACTAGTCGCGCACCATTGTGACCCGGTGACATAGCGCATTGTAATCCTGGAATTATTTGGAGCACACCCCTTGGTTTTAATGACTCCAAAATAGGGTATTCGCGGTCCACCCTTACAATGTGGAGCGAAAAATATTCACACTAATCATACTAAGAAAAAAATGGAACCTTCATTCAACTTCTGCATAATCTATTCCAGTAGGTACAAATCCGAGCACTTCATGTAGCACAACCTCAGTATGTTATGTTAATTGTGATAAGCTCAGACCACGCGATACTATTTCGGATCCAAGTGATGAGTTTAACATTGCAACAGTTGAAAGTCTCTCCCTTTACACAACAGCGGCATGGATTGAAAAATCAGTCAACGGGAAAACAAGGCGTGTAATTGTTTGTTGAGGTGTGGTATAAAATGATCACAAACTGGGTACGTTGAAGCGACAATCGTCAATGCTTTTATGCCATTCAAGAAATTAAACCGAGATCGCCAAGTAATGATAATTATATTCTTCACAGAAGAGTTAATTAAACAAATGACTGGAATAAACATGATCCATTGAAGATACTCCTACACCTAAAACAGCTGAATAGTAGCAGAGACAGCATCATGCACTTGATGTTGGACGACAAGCAGGAAAAAAATACCAATCCTGGTATGGAATGAAATGACTTCTCAGTATGGGAGAATATTTGCAGCGAGAAGAACAAAACAAAGCACATAGAAATGCTCTTTTCTTTTGCGAGCAATACAGTCTCTGAAACACACAAATATATCATAAAATGTTTTCACCTTGGAAACATTAGAAAAACAATGTAGAATATTCTTATAAAGAAATACTAGAAGAAATTTGTTAGATCGTGATCTATCACTTTGGTTTGAGCCATGTGAGACCGCATTGGACTCACAGCTCTATAGCTCAAAGTTCTGTTAGGCATTGCCATTGGTTTTGATGTAATAAGTGAGATCAACGTGTCACCAAGGGCCGGAAAAGAGTCCAGCCTTTTCTCTTAATATTAAGATCGCTGAGAGAAATTATTTATGCGGCACTGCGTGAATAACAACGAAGTATCAGTAGACTCTTCATCGGTAAGCTAGCCCAGAAACCAGGGGCGTAAATTCAATATCGCGAGACCCCGCATTTCGGGGGCCCAGGTGTCCAAGTGCCCCTACAGACGACATATAAATTGATTAAAAAATTAGTTAATAGCAAACCTACCAAACATTAGAAAAAAAATCGTCTCCAAGTTTGATACTAAAACTTTCTTATGGCTTCTAAAAGTGAGGAAATTTTTATGCGTGGACGGAAATTTTCATTCAATATAGAGATAATTTCCACTTTAGAAATTTAGCACGCGTGTGGTTTTTAAATGCGTTGAGACTTTGCTTGTGAAAAATACTGATAGAAGGGACCTAGGACAAGATCCTAAAAGGTTTCTTGTAGGGAGAGGGGCGAAAATTCTAGTTAAGTCACTGCCAGAAAAAAAAATCCAGCAGGAATCTTCAGGAACCGAAGTTTATAAAGCTTCCAAGAGCTGGAAGATTACGTGTTGAGAATGAACTACATAGTCAACGTCCGCAAACCGCCTACAGTTTAGTGACAGCGTGACCTTCCGAAGGACACTAAATGCATATCAGTGCAACAAGTTGTTCGAGCAGCATATTTTATCAGTGTTGATAGTCCTGACAATATTGTGAATAAAAAAACAATTTGTGATATTACAAGATTATAATAAATGAGTTCCACTCATCTTGATTGAAGAAAACAAGATGCTGTTCATCTTACAGCTCATATTTAGCTCCATGTGATTATCATCCATTTTTAAGACTTGAAACTGACATTAGAGGTAGGCGCATTAGAAGGAACACAACGACTTTCAAGATACTGAAAAAAAAATATAGAAATTAAAGACTAAAGTGCAGTAAACGATTATGTATTTCAGAGGTATACGTATATTCTAAAGCGTACTGTTTATATACACTTTATACAGTATTGTAGTTAAATCAGTTTGTTTAATATTTGAATGCTGTGTTTGATCGATAGACTTCGCTTCTGCATATCCCTAGATAAAGTTCTATATTCAGAAGAAGGAATTTCCAATGAAGAATAGAAGTCCATAGTCAAGGAAAAGCTACAGAAGCCAATTTTCCAGCCAGCAACAATTCAACACTTTCAGTTGGCAACAATTGTTACCTAAATGTGTTGTTCTACACTCTATCACCACGGTCTGGTCGTTTTCCTGAATGACTATTGTGAAAATTTAACACTGACTCTCCAAGAAACGTACCACATCCCTCAAAATCCAACTTCTTTTGCCTTCTACGCCATTATTGCTCCGTTTTTTTTTATATATATATATATGTCCCCCTTCCTTCCAGATGCAACTTCTCCAGCTACCACATGGAGAAGATCTAACGCAAAAAAAAACAAAAGAAGAAACACGAAACAAAAGAAAGAAACAAAAAAGAATCTAGTAAACGAAGGTGGAATGTGTTAAGTTGTGTCTTGAAATTCCACCAAAGTTTCCGTCTATCTTTCCTTATTTCTCTCTCTCTCTCCCCCCCCCCCACCCCCCCCCCCAACACACACACACTCTGTACCCAAAAGCATACAAAAAACAGAAAAAGTAAAACAAAAGGACTGAACAAATCTTATAGCGGAAAACAAAGATTTTGTTTTCGGTAAGAAAACAGAAATGACTTTATGGTTCTGAAAAGCCACAAACTATGTGCATGGTATTTGTTTGAAAATAAGATCTTCTTTGTAGTTGCTTGTAAAGGAACATGCCTACTTCTCCTTTTATTTCTTGCATTGCTTTTTTTTTTCTTTTTTTCTTCGTCTGTGTACAGTGTTCAGCAACAACAGGAGCTGTTTCTGCATATACTCAATTTTGCATTCCACCAATGTTTCCTTTCTTATCAGCCAGACACCAACCACACATTCTAGATCTGCACCTCTTCCAGGTCATGCAGACAAGAAACGTGAAAACAAGTTGAGTAACGTCTCAAGTTGGAAATTCTAATAAAATTAACCCAGACCCAAATATAGATTTTAGGTCTTTACATAAACATTTTTTTTTTTTTTTTGTGAAAAAAAATAATAATACTTTACAGTGATGATTCTCAACTTGTTTTAACCTATAATGAATTGTATCGTTATATAAAAATGCAGCGCACCCCGTGGGGTAGGAGGCAAGACTGTGCTAGATGCATTATTGCTATCAAGCTCGAAAAATGTAATTTCCCACAGTTCTAATCCATAATACTTTTCACTGAACTGCCAGAATGATGTAACTATAACCCCAATTTGCGTCTAAATAATGATGCCAAAAATATTATTTAATTCATACTTCATCTTATTTTAGCATTTAATTAAATATTTTGATTCTTTTTCTAGGGTGCCGGGGCGTATCCTTTGAGAATCACTGCTCTACAGATTAACAAATCTCACAAGGGAACCATCCATGATGCCATACCAAAACTTATACTGATAGGAAGGACATCTTGTAAGAATGCTCTGTAACAAAAATTAGCTGCTCTTTTCTAATGCAAGATCCCAAGAATAAGGTTGAAATATTTGCTTAGCGAAGTACGTATCGAACAGACATTGGAGATCCTTTCAGCGATGAATGAAGCTGTGGAGTGCTGCGGTGTACGGAAAGACGTAATCATGCCGAAACCCAGTGAGTTAGCGACTGATTTCACCACGGCATGCGAATGGAGGGAGGTCCAAGCGGCGTGCTGATGACATGCATGCAAGCGTCGGCCTCTATTATAATAAAATATATCAAAGGGCCACAGGATTTGTTTTACATTACTAATCTTGATGATTTTAACTTAGTATTTCAACCTTTGAAAACAACACAAAAATACAAAGTTTTCTTTGCCATTCGTCCCTCTATTACGCTATTACAGAGCGATGTTTGGCCTCCCAGACATTAATGCGTTAAAGCTCCATCTGCTGCTTTGGAGTTGGAGTTAATGTATTGATCAGAACTAAATAAATAAATAATTTTAAATGGGTTTCTCAAATAAAGAAAGTAGCTCAGTAGATGTCATGACAAGTCCTACCTGAGTTAATTCCGATTAACAAGATAACCTGTCGGACTACTTGCTATTGTGTTAAGAAAAATAAGTTGATAGTGTAGCGTAGCTTAGGTGACATTAAATTAGGTTGGATTCCGTGAAATGAAATTTATCTTTAGTATTATTTGCTACGATTTTCGAAACAATAATTTCAGAACAATCATAATTTAATTTGATAAATTCAATAAAAACGGAAACAGTAAAATAATATAGTCCTAATTTGGATCTTATGACCATATAGTTAAAATTATAAACTAATTGTAATGTAGAGGAAAAAACCGAAATCAGACTAGTCAAATTAAAACAGGAAATAAACAGATTCCAGCAAAATTCCAGTTAAAAGTAGAAATAATTACGAATACAGTATAATCTTATTGATTAATGGTCAGAGATATTAATAACCAAGGAAAATAAGTGAAATTAATATATTTGTTTGTTACTACAATCAAAACATTAATAACATATAAAATTTAGGTTAAGTTAAGTTTTCGCAGAACCGGATCTGTTATTGCATGGATCAATCATTGATCCGAAAATCGCCAATTTCGCAAAATGAACAGGTAAATATTAAGTTTGATGAATATAATTTGAACAATTATAAGTAGTTAAAATGTAAAAAGAGAATTTTGAAAATGCAATGCAACCTTGTGCAAAGGGCTTAGATCTGCAAAACTGATAGTTATATTATTATTAGTAAATACTTCTAAATACCTTAATAATTGAGAAATTCAATTAATTATCCCTTCATTTTGGAATTAATCATCAATGGTTATCCATAATTGATGTCCAAACTTAGCAAACTTTAAATTACATGAAACGTTAAATTCGTCAAATAAATTAAGAATTTTGTCAAAGTTAACAGTTGACTGATAATGTGCGTACAAATAATACAATAATTATTGAATGGATGGCCTTACTAATATGTTGATAATATGTAGTGAAAATTGTCGTGACTCCATAAAACAATCACACTGAAAAAAAATTCTAATTTACGGACAGACGTATTCACGAAAGTCATCCATATCTCCAAGAATACAAATGGATACTAAATGAGGTAAATTGGTACAACAATAATTATAATAATTGTAAGGTGAATAGAAGACATAGTCGGATAATAGGATCTGGCCTAGGATACAAGGTAAACAACATAGTAACCTAGGCCAAATATTTGTACTCGTGTATCAACAGGTGGGATGCAAGATAGCATAATAATAACAGTTTTAAATGCTTACAAATTTGTACAAAAATGAGTGCGAACATGTAAGATAATTAGCTATACAAGATAGATATGGAAACGATCATAAGCAATATACGAGAACAAGATAAAAAATATATATTTCTGCGATTATTACTGTCCATTCCTCCTCATTAAGTTCGGTTCGGTGTGCATAAGTAAATAAATACTTAGGGTAGATAAACACTTAAGCTGAATTACACCAATAAATAGGAATTTATTCGTTTAAGGTGAAAATGGAATCAAGGTTTCCACTGATCTTGCCTATTCTAAACGTCTTGTTACTACTAATTATTATTGAAATCTATGTTCACCATAAATTTACGATACGCTTATAATAGTGTCTAATTCCAGTAACGATAAACGGTATCAGAACTTATGCATTGTGTTTTCATGATAGTTTAGCCTCTAAGAATGGGAAAACTTTGTAATCAGTTAAGTAACTACATCAGAATGGTAGTTACACGAGTCGCACGATAATAAATAATTGGCTCAAAATCGCCACAATAAACACTGGTTCAAACCAACTAAAGACACCCAAAAAGTCACTATGCTAAAACACAAACCAAAAACAGTTTCCAAATTTCCCATTTTTAATTCTTTTTCCCCTTTTCCCTTTCTTGTAGCCCAGATTTTCTCGTTTTCCAGGAAATTTCCCTCCACCTGACAACACTGGAGCAGTGTGAGAATTTGCTAACTGATTTGAATATTAGAAGCCTCTAGACAAGGTTTCAAACAATCACAGTGATAAATATATAGACACCCTTGGGCATGGGCGGATTTATAGGGGCATTGGCCCCTACAGTCATTTCAGAATGATTTTAAATGTTTCATTCTAAACGATAGCTTTTAAAGTACCTCCCCCAGGGTTTATTTCGTGCCCCCCAGGGTATCTCTCCTAAATTCGCCCATGCCCTTCTGAATCTTTTTGATAGAAACTAAGTTTTTTCAAAGATGATGTTATGGACACATCATAAAAACATACACTCGCAACAAGGACTAGTGTATTCAGCAGAAATATCATTGAACAGTGTTTCCAACCATACGAAAAAATGAAATTGTAAATTCAGCCGATAACTCACCAGGTAATTCAGCAGTGTTTCCAATTACTGAATTAACCAACTGAACTACGAGGGACGCTTTAAATATTCATCATTTCTCTCTCTATGGATTGAAGGAAAGTGATGCACGTACTACGGACATTATTATGGACAAAATATGTACAATAAATAATAATATATATATATATATATATATATATTAAAAGAAAGGAATACTGAGAATCTAAGGGAATCCCGTTATTTATAATTGCATTTATGTAGGACACGTACATCAACTCGTGGACTAAGTTAACTCAAGATTAACTTGTTTTGTTTAACCGGCCGTAAGTGTCCAGAAAAACGTTCAAAATTCTTCAGAAAGACATGTTTAGGCCCCTATACTTCTTGAACTTGTTGCTTTGACTTTTTCAGAACAAAACAGAGAAAAAAAAAAGAAATATATCCAAAAATGTGAATTATCTCTTTCAGCGTACTTAGTGTTCGAATTCTCCCAAAAGTACTAGTAATTTCCTCCTTTACTGAATTGTTTCTGGAGTCTTTTGACTTCTTAAGAAATACCATAAATGCAATGATAAGTTAAAAGCGGAATACTTTATTCATAAACAGTAATCATTTACTCTTTTTGCATATCTTTCTCCATCTATATTTCTCTCAGTGAAGAACTTACAAAGATATCCATCAACCAATAAAAAGTGTTCTCTTTGACGCATTACCAGAAAATCTAATTTTCTCGCCTTTCTGTTATAACAAGCACTTAAATGTAAGACGAAGTCCTTCAAAGAAATACTAAGAAAAACGGTTGTCACATTTTCAGTCAGTAAGGTTTCTTCACAACTTCTCTAATGGACTTTTTAATAGTTGTTTCTTGGGAAAGAGAACAGAAATTTGTACAAATTTAAATGTTCATTATCACTTTTTTGTTTTTGTTTTTTTCCTACTTTCTGTTGCTAAAATATATCGCCTTGTAGTGCTTTAAACTAAAAAAATAATCTCCGTGAAGTCTACTTAGGAATTCTGCCAGATCCTTTGCAATAGGGGTATCATCCCCTAATTCTCAAGCACACAAACCGAGCTTTAAAATGTTTACGGTTAAAAATCTATTTTAAACCATTTGCAAGACTCCTACTTACACCTCCCCACTTTCACAAACAAAAATTCCTGGCAGAATCTCTGAGTCTACTTCTTGTCCTATTTAGTGTACTATCTCCCAAAAATTCTTTTGACTTTTTAATTTCATTTTGTCCGTCAGTAACTCAGGCTAGCAGCTGCACCACAGTTGGTAAGATTTTAGGACAACGACCTTGATTTACACGACCGTTTAAAATCTAGTGACTCTACGGCCTGATCAATTGATGCCTAAAGACCATATCAATTCAATTCTGATTCGCATTTATAGGGTATCACTTTGCTTCGTGATTTGAGTCCTAATCGAGCATATAGCTCTTAAGGATCCGAACCACGTTCGGTTTTAAAAGATACAAGCTCACAGATCACTCGCCGACTACCGATCTGTCCCCCTCTCACCTTGCCTGCACTGTAGGTATGTAGCCGAAAGGAACCAGATTTCAGATTTTCGGATCAGCTATAATTCCACGGATTCCGCCAGGATGGTTAGTTTGGGGGAGGGGGAAGCCTAAGGTCAAAATTGGGATGGTGTAATTGGAGTTTTGCACAATTTATATAGATGTTTGACCGGGAACATTTTAAAATTGCGGGGGTCAAGAATTTGGGGGTGACCCCCCACAGGGGGTTCTGGCAGAATCACTGCACAATTCGTATCCTGATATAACGAGATTGGAAACCAGAGACAATGAGATCCGTATTCTTATCTAGCCATTCCTATTACAGGACATAGTTACGAACACAAGCACTAGTAATTAGTAGACACTAATAATTGCTGTAACATCACCTCGCGTGCGGGGCTCATCAACAACAGGGCTACAATTTAAAAGGGTTTTCAAAAGAAGAAATATTGTGCTCCGAGAGACATACATTAAAACATTGATTATCCGGAAATCGGTTACCCGGAAAAATCCGAGTGACAAATAAGAAGAAATATGACACATTTTCGTTTCGGTATGGCTACAGTAAATCTTTTTATGATTCCTTTAACAATGCTGTGTTATTACTCCAGGGTTTCCGCCAGGATTTTCAGTTTCGGGGTTGTAAAGTCAAAATTGGGAGGGTGTTTAAGTGAAGTTTTGTACGGTTTCTATCGATTTTCACTGCAAAATTTTTTAAGTTGGGGGTTGTCGAGACCTTGGGGGGTAAACAACCCCCCACAGGGAATGTCTGGCGGAATCACTATATTACTCTAAAACTACTAAAGTCAAACATATTCCAAATCGCAAGATTACATGGGGTAAATCGATTTTATTGTCATATTTAGCGCTGCATTTTATATAATAATCGATTACCCGGAATATCGATTTTCCCGACACTATTGGTTCCCAATGAATCCTGATAATCGATGCAGCACTATATTTGTAAATTAAAAAAATCAAACTTATGCATGTCAGAAGAATATACATAGACATACGCAATAGAGAGACTGTTTCTCTCTTCTACTATTATTGAGGACATGTTTATTTCTCTGCTTGTGTGTCAGCAATCTAATTGTTCAGAGAGCGAAATTACAATGGCTGACAGTAGGTGACACTGCGGTGTAGTAACATCCTGCTCCCTGGTGAGATTAAGAAGAAGTCATTACATCTGGGGGAATCATGCTACAAGTTTATGCAAAACTGAATGGTTATTTGTTTAAGTATTATGTCAAGTCCTCAGCAGTCCCGATAACCGATACAAGTCTTCAGGTCTGGAAAACGTACGGTAAAGGTACCCAATATGAGACCCCTTTCTCTATTTTGCTGTATTAATGAAAGAAAAAAAGAAGATAATGGAATAAAAATTGCAAATGTAAATATTATATATTGATCCATCAAATACATAAATAGTACATGTGTATTTTAAGTATTATATGTAGTTTTTAAAACTAAACCAAATTCATACAAAACTGTAATAAGAAAGATGGCCCCTAATGAGACTCCATACATTTCGTATCCAAATATAACTCGTATTACTTCGATTTCTGACACTGTCGGCAGATGAAATGGGAATCTGTAGCTTCACAATGTTCGTGTGCCCATCGGTAACAACGTAAGCATCGAACCCATCGACGCTGAAGGCTGGCAAACAATCGTGCTTTAAAAGGTGACGATGTAATGATTTCTGCTTTCCCAGTTAGACGAGGTTTCTCGTTTTCACGTATCTTCGAGACTGACATAGTGGGAAGAGGCCTAATATCTGCAGGACCTTATCTCGTTTTAGGATCCCCTTGCGGTCTCATATTACGAGTTTCAGCGTCCGTCATTATAATTTGGAACAGCAATCTTAGATCTCGTTAGACTCACTTGCACAGATTTGTCATTCTTTCTATTACTAACATACTATCGAATAATGCAATGGAACAACAGATTATAGTAACTTATCTGTATATGCAGAAAAGTATCTAAGTCCACCTTACAGAAAACTCGTACGGAGTCAGCATACAAAAATGCTTCTTCCGTCACCAGCTTTCATCTTCACAGTCACAATTACGCAGTAGTTGGCATACCTAATTATGCGAACTACAGCCTTCTCAATTTTAACTTGTTATACTAAAGGTTATATGAACCTTTAGTTTTTATTAATGTTTGTTTATACTGGTCGTTTACGCCAGGAATTGTGTTTCTGAAGGCATTTTACATCTTCAGTTTTTAAATGATTTTATTTATTTTTTATTATTCTCTTAACAGCTACGTTTAGACGTGACAAAGGCCTTCCCCGTATAGGAACGGGCGAAAGATCTGTTACCGCCCATAAAATTCATTTTATCCTACCTAATATGCAAGAAGTTTTCACAATCATCAACAGAGTACAGCATATACTTACGTAGTTAGTTCGGGATCTCATATTAGGAGACGGTCTCATATTCGGTGCTTTTATCTACAGTGAACATAAGTTCCAATAACTGGGCATGAAGGGGAACCAACTACAATTAGAGGGTGCCAACAATTGGTCATTTTGTTGTTTTGAAGGCAAAAAATTAACAACAAAAAAAACTACATGTTCTGCATTTTATTGTTTCAGTGTAAAATTAATTTCGAGAAAGATCTAAGGATATACAGTTAGCCATAAACAGGAAAATAAAGCAGCAATAGATCTGTACTTCAAGTTTCAAAAGTGTGTTGCTCAAGGACTCAAGTGATCATACTTTTGAATAAAAACTAAGTCACTACATGGTTTATTGCAATATGTAATATCTTTACTGCATTATGTCGGCCTTATAGAGGCTTAAGGGGTTTGAGCACAAACTGAAAGTCCTGCACACATTTCTCATACCATAACAAGCAAGAAAGTCCTCTTGAAAGAAAAAAAAAAGAAAGAAAGAAATATGTAAGAACGTCCGTATAGTTTCTGGGCTAGAGGCACCCAAATGTAGTGTAATGTTTTAGAAATGACGTAATATCTCGACAAATAAGAATGTGTAATACGTGTCGACCTAGCAAGTCATAATATAAGTTGTATCAAAGGATTTAAAGTCAATAAAATTTCTGATTAAGGGAGTGAATCATAGAAAGAAATCTCCACGTAAAAGTTTCTTGGCTAAGTAAACAAAATTGTGTAATATACAAACATACGTATATAAATCTCCACTTCGCAGGGATTCTGCCAGGAGTTTCAATTTGGGGGTGTAAAGTAAAAATAAGTAGAATTTTGTAGTGTGTCTATCGATTTTTAACCGTAAAACTTGAAGTTGAGGATATGTGCTCGCGAATTTGAGGGTCGACACTTTCCCCCAATGTGGGGGGAATCTCGCAGAATTCATCTCTCTTCGATGCACTCTTCAAACATTAACTTTGCTCAAGTTATATTGCGATTTGTTAAGTCGTTGACAAGTCTTACAAGGGGACTACTTCAAGTGTTACAAATCGATTGAAACCAAATTTGTTGTATGAACAGGGCACACCCCAGAACTAAAAAATATGGTAGCAAAAACTGCTCCAATTACCCTCTTGTGATATTTTGGCCCCCTAGTCGAATAACTCACTCGCCAATATTCCCAGGCCAAACAGCTAAAGCTAAAAACACAGAGCCGAGACGCTGAGGCTAGAAACACCAAATATTGACTATCATGAGGAGGTTACGAAACAGAAAAGAAATTTTGGAAAAGTCGCCATTTTGAATCCAATATGGAGTCCTAAAATAAATGCAGACAGTATATGCACAGCCCAAACTACGGAAACTAGACATACCAAATTTGGAATGAAGGCCAATCATCAAACGTAGATTACGAGAATAATAAAAATATGCAAGAAGTCGCCATCTTGAATCCAATATGGTGGACTAGAATGTATTTCACAATGACTGGGGCTAGAAACACCAAAGTTGGCACAAATTTTGATTATCAATAGGTGGTCACGAAATGATATAGAAATTGGGAAAGAGTCGCCATCTTGAATCCAATATGGCGTCCGAAAGTAAATATTGAAGATATATGCACAGCCCAAAGTACTGAAGCTAGAAATACCAAATTTTGCATAAATGTTTATGAGAATGGGTAGGTAAAGAAAAAAATTCCAAATGGTGAAAAAGTTGCCATTTTGGATCCAATATGGCTTCCTAAATAAATAACGAAAGTATATGCACAACCCAAACAGCTGAAGCTAGAAACGCGGAATTTGGTATAAATGTTCATTTATAAATAGGTAAAGGGGATAATACGAAAGTTTGCAAAGGTTGCCATCTTGGATCCAATATGGCCGCCATCATGAAATATGAACCTTTCCCTTCATATGCCTTTGCTCGAAACAACTACTAATTGGAATGAAACTATTCGAGAATTTGGGAGTGAAACTCCCCATCACGGGGGGTCTGGCAGAATCCCTGCAGTTCTGCACATTGTCATTGTGTCCACCCTGTAAACCTATTTGTCCTTGTAAATGCAATAATTGTTTTCTTGTTAAAATAGTGTATTTATATAAAAAAAAAATCCTCAGTAAGAACTGAACTGAACTGATGCATGGTCTTTGGGCACCCATAAGTGAGGCCGCGATAGGGTAAGGGGAAAGGATGCGGGAGGGAGTCGACCATACCCTAAGTTGAAGGTACCATCCCGGTGTTTGCCTGGTGTGATTGATAGAGAAACTCCTGAAGAAACCAGTCAGGATAGTGGGCTGCTAGTATCGAACCCAGGGTGTCCCGAAGGTAAAACCAATGCTCTACAAACTGAGCTACGGTCGCTCGGTGTGCTGAGTAAGTGTTTTATGAAATAATAATACTAATAATAAATGTAGAAATGAATAAGAAAATTTTATTTACAGAAAGATGGTTAAGAAATGGATGAGATGATATTAAACATGCGTCTATGGTAATTATAATGCTGATGAACAAAAGATAGGTGTGAGTTGGGTAGAGACAGAAGATCTATCTCCTTGTTCCTTTCTCTTAGTTCTTGATCTAATTCTCGCTTGAGTCACTTCCTGAAAAAGACATTTGAACCATTTCAGACATGCAGGTCATGTCGGCGGCAATTCGTGACCACATTTCAATCATCCTGAAACAGAAGGTTGCCGAAAGGGCAACTTCCTCCCAAAATCCAACGTCTTTTGCTCCCTCCTCATCCCTGGATCCTCTCACATCTCCATCTATGTCTCCCCCCCCCCTTTTATCTAGTCATCTGCCTTCTCCCTCGTCTCCGTACAACTCCCCGTGACTGAGTACCATGCTTCGTATCCTTATCAACCCAGATTTCTCTCTTATTGCTAGGTCGTCTCCCGCTTTCCGACATCACTACCTGCCAACGAAAACCGATCTATCTATCTCTTACGTAAACCAAGGAACTCATCTGTCTTAGCTGTACTCACTGATACATTTTAAACTAAAATTTTCCTCATCAAGAATTCCATGACGATATAACCCTCTCTCTTTACTGATAAATCAAATTATATACTTGAGGGCATAAATCTTACTCAAGAAAAGAGTTTAATTCATTTTTTTTATTTGAATACATATTCTCTTCAAATTGCTACTTACGAGCGCTCATCTCAATACATCTATACAGAGCCATTTAACTCAGTGGAGCACTGGCTTAGCAATCGAAAGGTCTTTGGAACGATCCCAGCGAACGATTCCGATTTCCAGGATTTTTTTTATTAGTCACACATAGCAAATCCCATCAAAGTAGGAACTGGCCGACTTCCTCAGTGTCGGACTGGTCTGGGTGCCAGGGCGGAAAACTCTGCCCAGGAGGCCCCTAAAAGAGAATTTAGGGGGGCCCTTAAACACCTCGCATTAGTACTCCTCAGACATCTGATAACGCAGAATTTTGATTTAAAAATTGCTTGCCTTTTAAGCCAGTCAGCTCCAGTAGATATGGAAAATTGTAAATAACCACATATATGTATTTCATAATGAACGTATTGTAAATTTTATCATACGGCTAGTACGGTACTGCATTAACATTCTACAGTGTTTAAATTAATGCGATTTGTCTCTGTAAGACGGGGACGGACTCTCTCGTTCCTTTGCCACTCTTCGACGGAGAAAATTTTAAAAATAGAACATCGAATTACGTTAAAGCAATATACTGTGAGACGTTAGTGAGTGGAGAGACCTGTTGAGACAGAAGTATCCGATTACCAAGACCCTTACTGTGAGACTGTCAGACTGTCTGTAAATTTGTGGTACTTTGGTGTAGTAAGGCGAACTCCGGTGCTGACCATCCTGATTGAGGTTTCCCCTGGTTGCTTTATTCACACCAGGCGAATGCTGGGATGGTACACAGTGTTGTAGCAAGACCACTAGGAGTGCATGTGCCAATCTAGATGATTTCGGGGCCCCCATTGAATTAAATAATTACAAAAGCTGCTAATGCTTCATTTGCAAACAAACAAACAAACAAATAAAAAAAAAGGCTTCAAATGAAAATTCTCTTCAAAGGGGTGTAAAATTAATTTACATGAGAAAGGGTTGTGGGGCCTCCTGTGATGATTCTTGCTTGATTTATGTCTGGTTTAATGAAATAATATCGATATATTCGTTACTAAAATGCTACTTTATCAAATAGCTGTAAAAATAGGAGCATTTTAAGTTTTAAAATCGACCGTTTGGGGGCTCCTGAACTTGAAGGTCCCGGTGCGACACACCGCATACGTCGCTGATGGTACCTTGAATAAGGTCAGAGCCGATACATTCCCAAATTCTTTTCCTTGTCATTATTTTTAAAATCCAGTGTAAAATGGCTGTATCTGGAGGTTGTTGTTGAATAACTAAAAGTACCGTGAGGTAAGTTTATATTATTTTAAACTTTGAATATTCTTAACGACTCTTCAAAAGTTGTAAATATACGGTGATAGTCCAGTGAAATTAGGCATATTCCGAGGTCTACCTAGACATTCAAAAGAACAAAATGAAACCTTCTGCAACATGTAGTACCCACAAAAAGTCCCAAAGAATCCCGCGTGGGGTTTTGGGGTTATGACAAGATGCAGCAGATCTTCAGGGGCAACGATATTTGAAGTTGGCATGGGGTGCAAATAACAATTGACTATCTTTCATCCCCAGCACAGTGGGTTCATGTTAACATCATGCCATTGCTGCGCCATATAAAAGGCTCTGAGAGAGTGTTCGCGAGCGGTTGCTGATGTTGGAGGAAGCACAGCTAAGTTGAATTGTGCATACGCAGGTTGCTTGGCAATTATCTTCATGTAAAGCTGGTGACGCAAGATGTCCAATCTCCGCTACTTGTTGATCCATACAGTGACAGAAAAAAAGTCTAACCAGCATCAGCTATAGCATCAGTTCATGAATGAGGATTATTGAATATATGTAATGTAATGAGGATTATTGAATACTTTTTTTCTTCCTTTGAATACAATTTCGCAACAGAGGGAAATTTCTCTGAATCGACGATCAGTCCCGATTCTCCTAGACCGTACCTTTTCTTCATAATTGAATCAGTAGTATCCGAAAAGGAGAGCCTGTAGGTGAATAGGTTACTCCGAAACAAAGTCGGTCGTCAGTCGTCAGGTTTCCCGTTCTCTGTGTCTCTCTCCCTCTCTCTCTCGTTCTCTCTCTCCCTCCCTCTCGTCTCTCTCTCTCTCTCTCCATCGCACTACCGCGCAGGATCTTGTCATCCCCTCTCCGGTTACCTTCTCCAAGAGAACGCACCACCTCATCTACTTCCCTATTCTGTGATCGCTCGCCCATCTAGTACTAGTATTACTACTACAACTACAAGGTTTTGGGGTCTGATGAGATAAGAGAAGGAACAAGCTAGAAACAGATAGAGATAAGGAAGAATCCTCCGTCTTACCAACTCCTTCTCCCCATCAAGGAAAAAACAAACAAAAAAAAAAGAAGAAGAATTAAGAAACTTCAAATCAAATTTTAATTAGGTTTCAATCTGGAAACATTGCTGGAATTTGATTTAAATGAAAATAAAAAAAAAGAAAGAAAAAAAATTAGAGAAGATACGATAAGTTCTTTTACAGGTGGATTGTTTCTTTTCCCTTCTCTCGTATCCTGTAGTCCTTAGATTTGGAAATAAAAGCAATTTACCTGACAAGAATTAGTAGTTAAGAGAATGAAGGCAAAATCTGCGTTTGTAAACTTTTCGTTCTTATTGATGTCGAGAGTAAAGAGGGATAGTAATGTTGGGGTCTAGAAGTTTTCTCTGTGTAAAACTGCCAAGATACGCATTTTTTTTTTTTTCGCTTATATTTTTGGCTGATTTTTTTCGTCCCTTCGTGATAAGTCCGCCGTTTTGAAATGCAAATAAGGGAAGATACAAGGCTCTATAAATTATTAAATGGATAAATGATTTATACAAATATCAGATCTATACATACTACAGACCGAACGATAGTAACTCAGCTGGCAGAACATTGACTTCGAAATCGCAACGTCCTGGGAACGATCCAAACGGAAGCCCGTCCTGGCTATTTTTTTTTCAAGGTCTTTACTCACTCACACCAGTCAAATACCTACAAAACTAGGTTCTAGCCTACTATCTTCCAATATAATTTCCTCTACCCTATCGTGGTCTGAGCCTAAGATGCCTAACGGCAGGGATTCTGCCATGATTTTATTTGGGAGGTGTAGAGGCAATGTTGCGGAGGTAAGTAGAGTTTTGTAGGTTTTCAATCTATTGTTAACAGTAAAAAATTAAGTTGGGGGAAAGTTCGAGGATTTGGGGGGGGGG
>JAGDQP010000465.1:33027-51212 GCA_022664845.1 Lepisma saccharinum | reverse complement strand
TCCGAGAGGATTTGCGCAAATGGTGGCCTTATCACATGATGATTTTGACCTTAATCAAATGGAACATGAAATTATTGAACTTGAAAATAACAAACTCTTAAATCTCTACTTTTCAAAAAACAGGTATGGGTGTGGATTTATGCACGTTGAATCAAGTAGAGACGACTTCCTGAAGGACCTGGGGCTAACATTGGAGTTGCTGTCAGAACTAGAGGGAAATATAAGGAAAAAGATTACAGTACCAGCAGTAGGCATGGGTTTATGGAAAGCAGATCCGTATGCAGTTCTGAAGAAAATAAAGGAATTTGAAAATAAAATTCAGCACATAGGAATAGAAATGATTATAAGTGATCAAAACTTCTTCAGAACTATTTCAAAGACACTAGAAGATTTAGAAGCAGTGGAACAAGAAGAACAAAAAGAGGAAAATATAGATACATCGTCAAATATGGATCTGGAAATAGAAAAAAATAAAGAAGTAAATGAAGAAAACAAAGATGAATTAGCAGATGTAATCAATGAGAAAATAGAAACCAAACAAACAAATACGAAAAAGAAAAGAAGAACCTGGAAATCTTGGATACCAAGACTTTATAAGAAGAAAAATGGAAAGCAACCAACTACTGAACAGGAAGAAGAGGTGATAGAACAAACAATATATCCAGGCACTCAGGAAACAGATGAAGAAAACAGACTACATGACCAGCTGGTAGAAGAAGAAAAAAGAAGAAAAGTTGACCTTGACCCGAAAATACTATATGAAAACCTTAATTTAAACTATATTCTAACCAGGCTTGAGGAGCCACAAACTCTGACGGCGGCCTTACGAGTGATAATAAGAAGTTACCATCTCAATGGAAAAACCATAACGTTCCCGGTGATCGAAGAGGTAGACAAAATTAATCTGAGGTCCAATGGCATCACCACTGACCCACAGGACCTGTTAGCGTTTATTCATAAAGTTTTTGAGAGGAGGGAGGAATCTTTCCAACTGAATAACGTGTATAGGCAGTTCGTTATGGCGTATGGAAGGATTGCATTTAATCCACTAGAGAAGTTCCCAGCATGCTATGTCCACACACGCCAGCCATAGTTATGTTCAAGATAGTACAAGTTAATCTGGATAGATCAAAACTCGCAACAGCAGAAATTAGACACTATTGTGAGAAGGAAAGTGTGGACGTAGCATGCCTCCAAGAACCATACACATTTAAAGGGAAATTAGTTAATATGCCAGTTAGCGTCGTAGCGATATTGCCTAATGATCCAACTCCCATGGTAGCAGTTGTAATATTCAACAGGAACATAGATGCTTTAACACACTTAAAATATGCAGATAAATGGACCCTGTGTGTGGATGTTTCCAGGGGAAATTATAAAGTAACCATAGTGAATATTTATTGTCAGTTTTCCCTCCCGAGAGAGATTTTTGTACAGAAAATAGATAATATAATGAATGGAATGCAAATGAATAATACCATAATTTTGGGGGATTTTAATGCTAAGTCTCCGCTCTGGCACTGCACAAACGCCGACGAAAATGGTGAGAAGTTCGAGGAGTTAATTGAACAGCACAATCTTACTGTTATAAACAGAGAAGGTCAACCACTTACGTATATGGGGAGGGCTGGAGCGGGGTCTAATATTGACGTAACTTTGGCAAAGGGAAATATATGTAATCGTATATGTAACTGGTCCGTGGACGAGCACGCGTCTTCTAGTGCCCACAACGTCGTCCGCTTTGACGTGAATGACGAAGAAGACAAATTAAATTACGAAATATCCAACGAGGATAGTACATACAACTATAACATAAATAAATTAAACAAGAAAAAATTCATAGATAATCTTGTATTACCACAAATTAACCGAAATTGTGACCTTCAAAAACTCACTCTGGAGCTTGAGGAAGCAATTTGGAGAGCAATAGAAAATTCAACACCTAAGAAAAAACAGACAAATGATAAAAGAAAGCCTTTTTGGACGGAGAGTTTGAACAGATTGAAGAGGAAGATGAAAGCTAGCAGGAAGAGCTACAGGGCAGCCGGGGATCACGCACTGAGATCAGCAAGATTACAGACGTATAGGAGAATAAAGCAACAATTTGAAACGGAATTAAAAGAAACTAAGAAGAAGACCTGGAGTAAGTTTATTGAAGAAAATCTACAACAAGACCTCTGGGGCATGCCATATAAGATAATTATGTCCAAGATTAAAACAAAGAGTGCTATGAACACCCTCAAGGACGATTCAGGACAATTTACCACAAATTGGAAAGACACCATAGAATTGTTTTATCAGAAGTTATTTCCGGACGACCGAATAGAGGATGACAATGAAGACAACACAAGGATAAGGAATAAAGCCAAAGAAGTCCCAAGCAATGAAAATGATAACCCCGATGATCTGCTTGTGACTAATGATCAGGTGATGGAAGCTTTAAAGAAATTAAAACTACGGAAGGCCCCAGGACCAGATCAGATAAAAAATGAAATTTTTAGAAATAATGTAGATATATGGACCCCTTATTTAACCAGATTATTTAATGAATGTATAGAACAGTCAATCTTTCCGAAACCATGGAAGGTAGCAAATTTGGTAATCTTCTTGAAAAGTGAGGACAAAGATAAACTTAATCCAAAATCTTATAGACCTATATGCCTCTTGAATACAATAAGCAAAATTGTTGAAAAAATATTGGCTATAAAAATAAATAAAAAAAGAGATAACCTGGAGAACTGTAAATTACAGTACGGCTTTCGCCCCAAAAAATCTACAGAGGATGCTATCAACGAATTGTGTAGTAACATATATGCTTTACGAGACGAAACCTGCAAATATGTAATTGGAATTTTCTTCGATATTATGGGGGCATTTGACAACTTATGGTGGCCCTCATTGTTAGAGGAAATAAGAAAGCTTAAAATCAACAGCAAACTATGGAAGTTAATACAAAATTACTTTCAGGATCGAAAATTAGAAGTAGATACAGCGGACGGAGTTGCGGTTAAAACTCCTACAAGAGGATGCCCACAAGGCTCGGTACTGGGTCCGATTTTTTGGGACCTAGTATTTCAGCCGTGCTTGGAGGTATTGAATGGAATGCAGCAGGTAGAGAGGGTGGTGGGATACGCGGACGACCTGGCAGTGGTAATCAAGGGAAACAGTCGATTGGATATTCAAACAAAAGCAAACGAGGTAGTAGAAATGATGACATCATGGTGTAAAGCAAATAAATTAACAATATCCTCCGAAAAAACGAAATATGTGTTATTCAAAGGAAAACTAAATTACAATAGAGGACCTATAATTAAAGTAAATGGTAAAACAAGTAAACGAGAGAAGTATCTAAAATACTTAGGACTAATTCTGGATGAAAAACTTGATTTCAGAATGCACACAAGTATAACAAAAAATAAGGCATTAAAAATTTCACACAAATTGGTTAATATAGCAGTAAACAACCTAAAAATACCGATAAAAGTAATACGCATTTACCATGATGTCATCATAAGAGCAATAGTGGGATACGCGGCTAGCGTATGGTGCCATAGACTCGATAATAAAAGGCAAAAACAGATTATAGACAGAGCTCAACGGCAAATACTTTTACGACTGTCAGGCGCATATAGGACGACATCCGTCGAGGCACTCCAGGTCGCGCTGGCGGTCCCCCCACTACATCTCCAGGTTAAGAAGATGGGGGCCATGTACTGGATCAAAAAAGAAATTCAGGATAAAGTCGTTAACATCCTACATAGACCAGCTGAGACTAAAGCTGAAGTCAACTTAGCTATAAACAGTGCGTGGCAGGAACTGTGGAATACAACTGAAAAAGGAAGAAGACTGTACTCCATTTTTCCGGATATTGAAGAGCGGATGGAACTAAATTTGGATATTACTGGTGGGCTGATGCACTTCCTGACGGGCCATGGCCCCTTTCGTCAGAAGTTACATGCAATGAATATTGTAGAAGATAACCTATGTCATACATGTGGAGTGGTGGCCACGCCAGAACATGTAAATCTGCATTGCAGAGAGACAGAGCACCTTGTGGTGGAAGAAAGAGAACTCCTGAAGGGAGGTTCTGCGAACCCCGGAACTTGCGGCGGCCCTCAGAGAGTTAACTCAAAAAGTTTCAGACTACCATAAAAAGAAATTTAGAAATGGCGTGGACCACCTACCATAGGAAAAACAAATAACAATACAAGGGAAGATGGCCCGACTGACAGGCGTGTGTGCGCGTTCGCGAGGCCGCGACGACCGCGTCTACCGTGAATCGGACTTATGAAAAAAACAAAAAAGAGCAGGGACATGAATAAATGATCCTGCCGGAACCCGGTAGAAGAGTGCCTTGTGGCGGAATCCGTAACAAGAGACGCTCGTGAAGTGATAAATGTGATACTATTTGGTGATGGGGAATTAAGAATAAATGTGCAAGTAACTAAATTAGTGGTAACGATAATTACGCTAACTTTTGGAATCCAGAAGGAAGCGATAGTGCAGAAGTGTGAGTGTGGATGAGTGAATGTGAAAGAAGGAATAATAGTGCAAGTAGTGAGAACAGAAGAAGTGATAGGATACTTCAATCTACAGAGAACCACGATAAAAACCAGTGGCAGAAGAAGGGAAGTGGATACCAAGGAGGGATAGCGAAAAAAACTTTGTGGCTTTAACATCAAACCCACGCGCATCTTACCTAACTAATTTCCTTCTTTTGTACTTCCAGGAATTGAGAATAAGAAGAAAAGAAGAAGAAGCTCAAGTCTATGTTTGTCTCGTCTGTGTTGTCCATGTGATGTCTGTACTTGTGTAAATGTATTATGTAATCTTTTTTCTATGTTTTTTTTACAATAAAATTGAGGATATAGTAGATAGGGTTCCCTCCCAAGCAAATAAAAATAGGTCCAGCAAAAAAGGCCAGGAGAACATTCTGGACGCCTGGCAAAAGCCCGTCCCGCAACCCCAGAAGTCTTAGACTGATGGAACATAGGAGCTTCTTGGAGTGCCGGAACTCCGGCAATCCAAGAATCTCTAGGGACATGCCTGCCCCAAGGCAAGAAGATCAAAACGGATCGTACTGCACGACCCTGAAAGTGCATAACTTGACTTGTGTTAAGAATACAAAGAGGCAGGGGTGGAATGCGGGTCCCCAAAATAAAAAAAAAAATAAAAAAAATCCACATGTAAATCGTAGGCTTAATTTGGTGACTTTCTTTAAAAAAAAAAAAACCGCAGTATGAGTGAGTAACGGTGAATTTTTATGACTGGCAAAAGGGTCATAAAATTATGATAAAACAGAGGTATTTCAGATTCGTGAAATGTTTAAAATCTCTTCTAGCCAAGCATTGTTTAACGTAGTTCTTGATTCATTCAATATTTCACATATAGTTGCCATTTTACATAGGAGAATTTTAAATAATGTTGAGTGCACCAGACGGCACAGTAGTAATGTACTTTTATTTACTGTGTTGTTGCTAGGCAACAGGAAAAGGAGAACAATAAACTGCATTTTCGTTCTTGTTCATCCACCGCTGGTGTATTAATACGTCTAAATTGTATTTAACTGTTGTCTTCAGTTCAATCTATTGGTAAAGATAAAGAAGCAATATTGTTGTTAATGTGTTTGCAAAGACAACAATCACAGCAGCTCCTTTGTGATGCTTGGGATGGTTAGAGTGTGTAATTTCGATTGTGTGCAAACTGTTCAATTCATCAAGCTCACATGTAATTTTGTAACCTTTTAAATTGAAGACAGATGCTTCAAAGTAACAGGAGTCAATTTAATTCACTTTCTGGAAAATCCGCCGAGGGGCCTCATCCCTCCGGCACTCTACTGTATTGTCGTTTCTTTGTTTTTTTGTAGTTACATATAAAGTTTAGTTGCTATTTTCTAAGCTCACTGTTTCATATCGAATTTTAAAATTTGGTAATACTATCCCAGGTTATTCCAATTAGTAAGCAACGGGCATATTTCTCAGTCACACAGGATAGGAACGTGGAATACATTTTTTTTTTCACCTCTGGGGAAACAAACAACGATTCATCATTAGAGTAATTTCTTAGGGATGTGTCTCGTGATTTCCACCATTTGCATTCTTGGTACGAATCCCGAACACGCTCATGTTTGACGTCACTACAGAAAGTACGACTGGTAGGAGGAAGCATTCACATTGTTTTGACTAGGTTTCCTGATACAAGGAAATGATGGTGACAACCATGTGACTACGTCCCGGTAGCGATTTTTTACAATTAGTTTTAGGCTATTTTTGATGCAAACATCTCGATAAGCGACGTTTCGATACCTTGCGCGTCACCGAAAGGTTCTTACTTCAATTCCTAAGAATATTCCTGAATCATCACCAACTTTTCCGTTCCTATCCACGTCAATGCAATCCACCTCCCTAAAGCCCTGGATTCCGTACCGGGGAGTGGGATTGTGTTCCATGTTGCGTCCTTATGTATTATTCGAAAATTAATTTGTCGCACTCGCTTCTCACCAAAGCTCAGGAAAGCTGATATACTATACCTTTCATCACCACTATCATCATCTGCATTTCCATCTCAGTTCTCTGCTAGCAATTACAAATATTCAAAACATGTACTATACGAGACTTCATCACAGCCTGAGCCAATAATTTTAACCTTTTCTTTTTCTCAAATGATCCCATGGTTTCCGACCTTTCCCTACTTGTTTTAAAATTTATTCACATATGCGTTGTTCTCTTTTTCTATTAGATTTGTAAGAATATTTCATGTGGAGGAATTGCTGCATGCTTTTCTTTTATTGTTTGATTAATCCTGTTTTTGCATGTTTCACCACCGTCTAATGGGCATTATTCTGGTATTTGATGTTATGTATCCTGTTTCATTCTTTAAAAACTAATATCGTTATTTTTTTATTATAAAATATTAAAATTAATGTTGGTGTTTTCTTTGTTCACTATGCCTTGTTTATTTAAATTTAATTGATTGATTATTTCAGTTTTATTTCAGTTTTTCTTAAGAATTATTGCATAATATGTTAGTGTATTAATTGAAGCTTGGAAACAGATTTACATGTTAATTGGTGCTTTGTAGTCGCAACTGATTTATCTTGCAAATAAAGTTTTCATACAAGTTGCACAGGGTACTTTAACTACGAGTTAAATGCACGAGTTATGCCAACTTTTCATGCACGCGTAACCCGAGAACTTCGCTTGCGATTTGTCTGAGTAGCCAACGAAAACACGTGTTTAACTATTTCAATTGGCTGCTCATAAAAATTACAAACAAAGAACGCGGCGAGCGCGTACGTGAAAACACAGCCTTAGGACTAATTTTCATGAAAGTTTGCGTCGCTTACTTTGCTTACGATTAGGGTGAGTAGCCAATTGAAACAAGTGTTTTAAGGCCCCCTATTACGTGTTCTACGTGTAACACGTATTTCAATTAGCTATTCACCCAAATAGCAAACAAAGCAAGCAACGTAAGCTTTCATGAAAATCAGCCCTTAGTCTACGAGTCATAGATAAAATAATTCTAAGATAGTGAATTCGTATTCTCACTTTCCCTGTGATGTCACGTGGTGTCAGTCCAGCCGAACTAGGAAAGTTATGCAAGTAGACAGTGCGTGTAATCGACATTTTCAATCTCTTGGGAACCAAAAATATGTAGTATCATATGCTCAGTTCGCACTCCGTTCTTTTCATTGGAATTATAAATCGAACGCAGAAACAATCATTTCAATTTAGCATTTTTCCATTACTACTTCGGCTATACTAACACCAGGTGGCAGAAACGTTGAAGCAAATTAGTTTCACTATCTATAATTTATTTTATCTATGATCCGTAATTTAATTCCTGCATTAAGTTAACTTGATTGAGGTTGTGCAACTGCGTCTAGAGAGATATATCCGTGGAGGATGTATTAAACCATATTCTTTTATTCAATTCGTATATTTTTTGACAATTAACACAGAATTTCTTGATCAAATGTAATCAGACAGCGACTTAGGCCTATGGAAATAGCGATACTAAGCTGCAAGACAACAATTTCACTCTTAAATTAAACCATCTCTCATCACAAAACCACAGCACTAACTGAATGAGTTTAGGGTGTGAATAGAATTTCTTTATGGTTAAAAAAAAAGCAGAGATTGGCATAACTTTAACTTTCTTTAACTACTCCACCCCAACTAATTTCTTCCGCTTTTTTCTCATTCGCCCTAATAGACCTTATTTTATCGGCGTCCCAACAGTTAAATATTGACTTTTTTACCTACTTTTCTCTGGCCAATACCCTTGTGTGCCACCCCCGTCCTCAGCTCTCGTTTCGCTATGCGCCAATTTTCCAGCATTTCTTCCTTTTAAGCGCTTTGTCAACATTTGGGTCTCCCTCATAATGGATTCCAAAAGAAGTACTAGTTGAGGTTCCAACGAATTTTTTTTGTAAAATAAAAGGAAAAGGAAGTGAGTTTTAAAAGCAACAAGAAAGAAAAAAAAAGAAAATTAATTTTGAAAAATTAACGTGTTTTAACTCTGTGGTCTCAATGGTTTAATTATAGAAAGTCATGAATTTGGTAATGTGTTTGGTTTTCAACGATGAAGGTAAAAAGAAAAAAAAAACGAAACCCTCTTTCTTAAAGGTTTAATTATTAATGGACTTGCTTTCCCTCACAAGAGGTTAGAAAGGAAAGAACTGGCTATAATCAAGGGAACGAAAGTGAATGAAACAATAGGGGAAGGGATTTCTTAAACCATCTAAGAATAAAAAGACAAAGCCATGACAGAATAATAATAATAATTCTGCTTGTTCTGAGAAGAAATTTAAAGAAAGCATCCGGGAAAAGAGATTCGTGGTCCCGTGATTGTAACATTTTTCAATTAATTAGTTCTTAAATCTGGTCTTGAGCTTGGTGTAAGAACGTTGAAATTTTCCTCAAGAGAAAAATAACGAAATAAAATGTACACTCGTATCAATTGATCATGGCTGGGGGAAATTACCCCCAAAAATATACACTGTAGCAACACTGAACTCATATACATGCCAAGATACACATATCGGGTGCTCATTTTAGGACCCTTGATAGAAAAGCTATAGCAAAGGGACCTTCTAATCCCGCTCATTCTGTCCGTCCATGTCCAGAAATTATATCTCAGGAACCACAAGCTGTGGAGAGATGCTTGAGGTATATTTGGGGGGGGGGGGTTATGGGCCAGACTAGCTCAGTGCCGCCGGAAACATTTTGATTAATGTAGTGGTGCAATGTCTCCAACCCATTTTTTAAAACTCAATTGTTCAAAGTATTTCCATTCAGTTCCCTATTCCCTATCTGCGCTAAACGTGGCATAAATATTATTGGAATCATAGATAAAAATGTGGCCCGAAGCTCCCTAGTTGTCAGTGTTGCCAATATACTTTTAAAATTTTAAAATTGTTTCCATTACGTTTGACCTAGCAGCACCAAACTTGGCATAAATATTATTCGAAACAATACAAGCATACTGTACGGTAAACGTACCAGTTATTGACTCTTTTAAACTACTGTCGTTTTGAAACTTGAAGTGTAAATCTATTTCGGTTTTATTTTTCTGTTCATGCTAACTGTAAATTCTTAGATCTTTTTCCGAAAATTAATTGGACAGTGAAACAATGAAAATACAGAACATGTTTCTTCAAAAGAGGAAAAATGACCTATTGTTGGCCGTCTCTAAAATGCGGAAATCTGTATAGCCGCAGTTTATCAGGACATTATTGTTTTCAAAATGTGTAAAAGAAGTTTTTGAAGATAGCATATCCTGAGAAAACTTCCATAATGCAGGAAGCATTGAACCGTCATGTTCAGAAAGACATGATTGTCTGCATATTTCCCGTACACGTTACATTTCTGGAGCCTGACCGAAAGTTAGAGAATTTTAGTAAAACAAATGTGTATAAATTGTGTAAAATAAGAACATTTTGAACTACAGTGTCAGTCTGATTTAAATCTCACAATACACGTGGTTCACGATACTAAAAGTCGTGTACGCTAATATTTGGACTTGCGTTTGTCGTCCTAGTCTCTAGGACTGTGGTGATCCCTCAAATTTCGATTTTCAATTCTCACCAGTATTAAGGAAAACAGAACATCATGAGACTTCCTGCTTCCTTTCTTCGATATTTTAATAGTATGGCAACACTGTTGAGCTGCCGTGGCAATACTTTGAGCACGATCAATCAGATTTTCTCATGAATATATAGTTTGAGCTCTTTAGCTTATGGATAGAGTGATATATTTACTTGTATGGGTTTCTCCTCAATATCTAATATCTCTTTACCAATACCATTAGTAAAGAGCTGTTTTGACTTCAGCAAAGAGATAAACTCTGAATTATGGGGTGGTGTAAACAAATACTTTCCCGCAGCTTGTTTGAGCGTTTGACACTGTTCGTATCATGGAGTCGCTTGAGGAGATTTGCATAATATTCTTCAGTTATTGCATAATATTATGCCCTTTGTGAGGGTAATCCACAAGCAAGACGCAAAAGATGGATTCCCTGATTTTTCTCGTAATGAAGCACATTGTTTCTTTCTATTGAGATAAAACCATTCATACTTCTACTATTAATTTTGCTATTTCGCTGAGGCTACGAATAGTGAAACAATGTGTCATACTGTGCAACAAACACGGAACAAAATCACCCAGAATTCGTCCGAAGCTCAGCAAGATTTAGAGTTCGTAATTTCTGGAATCCAACTCAAACGTTCTGAAACATTGCTCATGATGAGACACATTCTTAAGAGCATAATCTGTACGTTTTGTTGAGACGAAAATCAGCCCATTGAAACTGTATCACCTATGTCTTAACCATGGAGTATAATGCGGTATCATTCATCATTTTTGTTAACAGCATATCTTCAGGGATGAGGTTCTTCATCACCAAATATTGTTATCTCTGCTCGTAACCTTTGTTAATCTCTATTCCGTCACTGTGCAAGCACCTGTACCTCTGACATTACATCTATTTCGTTACTATGGCAATGAAACATGTCCAAACAGACGGGTTGCTAAGGAAGAACAGAGACAGAGATCACTGAAAACAATGACCTTGAGATATTGTTAGGAATGTTGAATAGTTTAATGATGAACTAAGACAAATCGACAGAAATAGATCGGCTGAATGATTATCACGCTGTGCGTAGGATGGTCCAGGGTTCAAACCCGATAAGGTTCATTAAATGAAGTGATTCGTACTCCACTTGAACAGAAAAATACTGTAGGTCCTGTCCGTAGAAACTCACAAGTTCATTTAGACCATTAAAGCCGAATTGAGAAAACAAACTTAGCCCATATAGTTTTGAAACACGCCTCGTATACATTACCTATATCCAAGCTAGTGACAGCAAAATTCCCTCATAAGTTGAATTATTATATTATCATTTGCTTCAGTTATTGTATATGCATTGCTCTTGTAATACTTATTAGGTTGCTGGAACAGTCTCTCTCTCTCTCTCTCTCTCTCTCTTCTTCATATCTTAATCTTCTAGTCAATAAAGGAAAAAAAATATGGACGTTTTGCTCCGTCTTTCATTGGCATGAATTATTCATGTTCCGTGGGAACGAATCTACTTAAGGTGTGTTGAGTTAACTGCGAAGTATCATTTTAAGAAGACGCTTCATAAGCCCCTTTATTTAGTTTCAACGAGGCAGAAAGAATTGCCTTAGTTAGATACCTTCAACTAGATCTGGAGAGAAAGGCGGATCAAGACGAGGCAAGTTTCTACGATCAATATTGCCTCTATATTACGTATTTTTTTAAAAAATAAATAAATAATCTGACAATAATTTCAGTTTTCGTTTGTGTAAATTAAATGTTTATACGTGCAGCATTAAGGGAAATTATTCAGCTGCACTCAATTCCGCCTTCTCTTAAGCTAATTAATTGTACTAGGGAATAGGAAATAGCACATTTTGAAATTTTCCAGATTCAGTTTAATTCAATTTGTTTCCTGAAAAGGAACCAAATTTAATAGAAAATCTGAAAATCGGCTTTCCGTGGTGGGAGCCAAAGTTCGATATGTAAAAGAAACGAAAATCGAGTTTAATTTTAAAAAATCAATTTTCGTAAAAAATCCGAAAAGCAAAGTAAAATGATATAAAGAGGAAGTCAAAAAGGCAGCAAAGAATAAGTTGAGTCAACAGTGAACGGAATAACGGAAGAAACAATGCGGAAAGTGACAGGAAAGCCAGGGCGGAACGAAGAGTGAATGGAAAGAAGAGCGTGGCCTGGAAAAGAGAAGGGAAAAGGGCGTGATCTGAAAACGAGAAAACAAAAGTGAAAGGAAAAGGGCGTAGTCTGGTAAAGAGAAACGAAAAAGAAGGAAATAAGTACGTGGCATGAGAAAGAGAAAGCAAAAGTAAAAGGAAGAAGGGTATAACCTGGAAAAGTGAAATATAGAAGAGCGTGGCCTGGTAAAAGAAAGAAAAAAAGTGAAGGGAAGAAGGGCATTGCAATGGAAACGAGAAAAGTTAAGAGAAGAAGAGCGTAGTCTGGAAAAGTGAAGGTAAGAAGGGCGTAACCTAGAAAGTTCAAATGAAGAAGGGCGTTGCCTGGAAAAAAAGAAAGCAAAAATGAAAGGAAAAAGGATATGTCCTGAGAAAAAAAGGGAAAGCAAAAAAGTCTGAAAGAGATTTAAAAGAGATGGACATCCCATTTGTCAGTAGAAGGTAGAAATGTTACAAATATTATGCCATTTTATGTGGCTTCGCAAGAACATTTTTTTTAGCTTCGACTGAGCGATTTAAGTATATAGACTATATAAGCGATGCATAACAGGATATACATTAAGGAAAATATTGGAAAACTGCTTTATATGTCAATCACTTGTCTTGCTAACCATGAACGTGTGGTATGGCGGCCCATCATCTTGTTGTAAGAATAGGTGACTTTATAGTGTGATTTAATGTAGATAATTACCAAGAAGAGACACACAGACATCTCGGACCAATCAATGACGTTTCCAGGATTACAAATGGGTTTCAATTGAGCACTCTTCACATCGTTAAGATACCACTTGAATAATTCCCTTTTCCACATGATGACTTCAATGTATCGTTTGTCTACGTCAGACCTAACCCTGCCGAAATAATTGAAAAGATGACCTTATTTGACCAGTAATGCGTCAATATTCTTCCATGTCTAGTATGCATTCTCGTCATTTGGCGCACAGATGTCGATGACCACGCTTCATATGTATTTTTCTTCAACCCTACAACGAGCCACTATCCGTAAAAGTAAATGTATTCGCCAGCCTTGAGTGAAACATGCAGCGAACCTACCACGATTTTCTCATTACCAAACTCTATCACTCTCGCCGGTTTGTAACATTCACCTATCTACATGATCGGCAGACTGTAGTTTACATCTTCTACCATCATAAGGTGGATCCGATCCGTGTGCTTATATGGAAGATACAGTACTTATCATAAACCAGAGGAACCATCAATTTTAATCATTCTGTGTATATCCATAAATATACGTATTTGTAATGTCAAGCAATTGTCCGGAGTATCTTTGCGAAGACTGGCTTAGTAGAAGCGATATCACTTTGTAATTAGGAGTTTCCCCGATTCAAAACCAAAAGTTTTGCCATGAGTGAAACTTCTCCTATTTATACCAAGTACCGGGTTTCAATAAATTACCAAACACTTAGTTTGTAGAAAAAGTTTTATGAACAAAGGATCCACTTAAGTGATCAGTGTTTCTTTGAAGTGGGCGTAAAAGTTAATTAATTGGTAAGAATTTTGCTTTCTGTTGGTACAAGATGAAGGATTATGGGTTCAATGTTCTCTATGACTTTGCCTAGAGCAGTGTTTCTCAACCTTTTTCATCCCACGACCCCTTTTCACCATGCCTTTGAGCCAGCGAGCCCACTTTCACCATGCTTTCTAGCCGGCGACCCGCAATTATTTTATTTTGTGTAATATTTGCTTTTGATTTCAAAACATAACAGTTTATTACCTGTATTTATAATAAATATCGTAATTATACTATCCAAAACTATTCAGTAAACTACATTATCCTTAGTAATTATTAAAAAGAGCAAGCAAAATAAAATTCTTTCTTTTTTTGAAATTTATTTGTTTTAACCTACAAAACCCTACTTAAATTATTTTTTTCACCTTCCTTCGCGACCCCCTTGCACACATCCCGCGACCCCCCTTAGGGATCGCGATCCCCAGGTTGAGGAACCCTGGCCTAGAGTGTCTCAAGTTACTTTTGTGCTCATCAACAGTCTCAAGACGTTATTTGTAGACCACCTCGTTAATATATCCCAAAGAAAGAAGTAAGAAGGGTTTGCGTCGGGATAATAAGGAGGCCATTCGATAGTTGCAGAGTAATGAAATTGAGAGCAAGGATGTTGTTTCCAACTGACTGTTTATGATCATACAAACATCTAGAGTGTGATGTGCACGTGCACCATCGTGCTTGTTCCACATTTTCCGGTTTCCTGGCGGATATTGCTGCGTCCACATTTCCTTTACAAGCATCGAGAATAGAACTACTTGTCTCACATTTGCTGCCAGAGTCAGAACTGTTGACTTTAATGTCTTTCAAAGTTTCTTGTAAGCTGTTGACCACTTTCTTAATGTTTTAGAAGAACTTTGCTTTGTTTAACATTAAGTTTTCAGAAGAAAGAACGCGTTGTTCCGTTGCTTACAAAATCTTGACACAATTTCACTTAACCGATTGAGGGGCAAGCTAGAGGTGAATAAAATACCCCTAGTGGGGCAGAACTGTAAAATTGCTTTAATTTTAAACAGATTTGTATTTTCATATTATTTAACATACAAATATTACAAAAAATGTGATTTCACAGTTCGAGAATCCGCGGGAACGAATGCTGGTGGAGGTTACACTTTGTAACCACCGCCCCTGAATGTGTTTGGATCAAGGTTAAAACACGTGAAAGTTACAAAATTTTCATAAATTGTGAAAAGCCAAATACATTACTAAGTTTGCTTAAATGAAATACAAGTTTGAATTTGATGTTCTACAAGATATTATAATAGCCGAAACACAAACTAATATGAAAAAATCTCATATCTGATTCTACGAAAAAAATTCCATAATTAAGTATTAGAAATAAGAAAAACCTCAATGTCTTCTTCTAGCTACTATTCTTCTGGTTTACGAGTGGTATTCCTGAAAGCAGTTTTTACCTTTCCTCAAACGCAATGGAACATTTCAAATGGAGCACAACCATCTATACAGAAATTCCATCACCACTAACCAGAAAATCGAACTCGCCTCTTTTCAAAACCTTGTCACTTTGCAGTTTAGGAAAGTCCTTCCTCGTAGGGTTCACTGTTCCACATGCAAAAATTTGTTTTCCCTTGAGTTCCTTGAATAATGCGTATGAAGAAAAATAATTATCCATATAAACAATATGATTTTTCCCTTGAATTTCATTAGTCAAGTCAACCACTACTCGTGCTGCAAGCCCTTTTTCAGGTCTCTTTTCTCGAACTTTACTGGTGTAGACTTGGAATTTCAGGTTATAACCAGACTTATCACAAAGCATCCAAATTTTATAACCTCTCTTTGTGGGTTTATCTCGCATGCATTGTTTCAACGAGGATCTTCCTTGAAATTTTACAATGGATTCATCGACAGCTACTTCCGCATGAGCACTATAGCATTTGGAAAATGAATTACACAAACTATCGATTAGCGGACGGAGTTTGTACAGTTTATCCAAATTCTGTGAATCGTGACGTGGCTGCATTGAATTATCGTTTAGATGCAGATGACTCAACAGAAAGCTAAATCGCTTCACCGTCATAAGACGTGAAATGAACTCGTTATGAAGGTCTGGATCACTTGCCCAATAATCGCTTGTTATTCCCATATAAAGATGTATTCCCAAAAATACTCTAATTTCCTCTGCATTTGTTGGGATAAATGGTTTGCCCATTTGAGTGCTGTACAAATTAGTTTGAAATACGATCATGTCTACTAATTCATCACTGAAAAACAAACTAAATAGTTTATATGGTGTCGGACAACTAATGTTTTTTACGTAATCTGTAACTCCTGACTGTCCTGTAAATGGTGGAATGGTCGAAGAAGCGTTTCTTTTACTCCATGATACTGTACCTTCATCCGCGTGTGCTTGTTGGCGCATCGTCTTCTCTGTCATCAATTTCAATGTCTCGTCAACGACGGGTGGCACACTATCACAAACTGCATCACTTTCATCAGATTCAATCAAACCTATTTCGTCACTACATAATTCGTCTTCACTAACAATGCTTTCGTCACCTGACGGAATATCGTCTTCAAAAATATACGTAATTTCTTTATTTGTCAAGCCACGTGACATTTTGTAGTAGACACAAAGGGCAGAAACGTTAAGTACACCACAAATTGCCACCACACTTGTATAATGGAAAATCAAACTAATGGAAACGAAAGAAAACCGACTCAGCGTTACAAGTATCAGTACTTTATGGGGCAGTGGTTACATACTGAAACCACCCTTTTATCTCTAATTACTATCTACGTTGCTGAAATTTCCTGAATGTCGCTGTTCTATTATCAACATTTGGCGTTGCAATGTAAGAAAAGAGAATATTATATGCCGTAAGGAGAATCACATAGAAATGTAGAAGGCATAATTAAAAGTATAGCAAACGTCAGTAACCTAATTGCAAAAGTTAAAAATAAACTTCCAATTCAGTGTCGTAAAACCCTGCAAAAAACTTCTGACCTCTACTGAGCATAAAGTGAACGAAATGTGGTGGTTACAGCGCGTAGCTGCTGCCCCGCAACAGCTTAATCAGTAAAAAATAAGTGGTTTCACATTGTAACCACCGCCCTTACAAGACCCATTTTGGGTGGTTACAGTATGGATGAGCTGCGCCTCAATTGGCTGTTGACCACTTTCTTAATGTTTTAGAAGAACTTTGCTTTGTTTAACATTAAGTTTTCAGAAGAAAGAACGCGTTGTTCCGTTGCTTACAAAATCTTGACACAATTTCACTTAAACACAGTCAAATCAACACTGAATCAATAACTAACAAGCACGTGATTGAAGAACAATTTCAAGTGCTGCCCTCTCGTGCGTATTTCCAAAAGCTATTCCCAATCTAAATGTTCGGTTAATAATTGAATGCCCGATAAATACTGTGGTGGTATCTGGCTTTGAGGTTCATCTGTCTCCCCCTTGCTGGAGCTCTGGACAGACAAAAAAATAAATTTAAGATGGAAACTTATGTACGGTCCATTAAAGTAATATTTTTTAACCTAGGAATAAACAAACTATTGCGTTTTAAAAATAGCCCATGACTCTAAGATCTCGTTTAATGAATGAAGCGACACGTTTGTAATCACCAATATGCTAATAGAATTAAGTAGCATAATACGGGGGTCGCTAAAACAAAGAACCCGTTTGCGCATCTTATTTGCGTAGATGAATGAATCCGGCCAATACAGAGTAAGCCAGTCATAGTCATTTGTTTTTAAACTTCGTGTGGGTATATTACCTAAATAGCTGTTGTGTTGTTCCTCTGCGTGCGCGTGTGTGTTTAATAAAATAAGAGAGAGAGAACAGAAAACACAGTCATATAGTGTAATTTTTCGAATTGTGAAAATTTCTGTTCGGTCATTTTCTATGAATGTACGTAAACGTTACATAAAAGTTTTTGTTCAGAAATATTCCTGGGTTACTTCTTAACTCTGAAATGGAATTAATTTCCAAACGACCATCGTATATTTTAATAAAAATCAATTAAAATAATCTTAATAATTACAAATTTAATTAAACTAGTATTATAATATAATTGTGTTTATTTAAAAAAATAAAATTAACACAAATTCACGATATGTTCGTTAATATTGTAAATATAAGGAAAAGAATATCCCTTTTTTATGAGAACGAAAAATCAAATTTGTACGTCCACATGGATGCTAACAATAGTTTCACAATCGCGCGGCCGTAGCTCAGTTGCTAGGGCATTAGATTAGTAATCGAATGGTTCTGAAAACAATCGCAGAGGCTGAGTGAATTTTTTTTCAGTTTTTTTTGTCAGTCATATCGTGGAACCTACACACTAGGTATTGCTCGAATATTTTCCACCACCCTATTCCAGCCTGAGTTTTGCCTAAAGGTCAAAAATAAATTTAATTCAATTCAATTAATTTCACATCTCTTCACTAAC
>JAGDQP010000465.1:0-32927 GCA_022664845.1 Lepisma saccharinum | reverse complement strand
TATAATAAAAAAGTATATATGAAACATTTTGTTTATGTACATGAAGCGTACGAGACATAACTTTTTTCTTAACCATCCAATTACTTTTACTTCCCTTAAGCAGAAATGAGAGAGAGAGAGAAAGAGAGAGAGAGAGATGGTTGGGCACAAATATCGAATGCAATCTCTATTGTATCATCCACGGCGAATATTTTCTTTCATTAGTAAAATTTAATTACACATGCATCCATAGGAATGTAAAACAAGAAATGACAATAAATATCTATCTATAGTCGACTCCTTTTTTTTTTTTTTTGTTACTATTGCAATGTATGCAGTTCATATAGACTATTGTTACGTGAAGGGTCACTACTGTTTATTCAATTAACGAACCACCTTCCAATAAGTTTTTTTTACTTCTTTTTTCGGATTGCCCTGCCACTAACGTTTCTCTGTTCTCAGGTTTCTAACCTTCTTTTTTATATACAGAAAAAAGAATGTTGAGCTCAAATCGAACTACGCTGGATTGGTGAAGGGGAGGGGACTTTAGCGCAACAGCCCATATAGGACTTCCCGAATTAGTGTGTTTATTGTTGGAATTTTTGTAGTCAGTGCATGGATTTTTGTGTCTTGCTTCAATGTGTTATACTTACTTTTTTTTTTGTTTACCTGAATAAACTTTATAGTTACTCAATTCAAATCTGATCCCATTTCTTACGATCCTGGAATACAAAAGTGTAGAGTAATGTGTACTAATGCAAGGTGTGAATACCGCCCGAACCAACCTTAAGGTATTGATATTACTATTGTTAGTGTTTTGCCGATATCGGCAGATCTTTCAAGGAACATTAAACCGTCTCCACTCATCGCGATAGTGTGCTTTCCTTTTTCTTAGCATACTATTTTTAACTTTCTGAATTGTGTCAACAAGTTCTTCCCCTTCCTCTGTTCCCTTTCAACCAAACCTTCAAAAGAAGTTTTCTCTTGTTTATTGTCTCAAATATTCCTCGCCTCCTTTTTCTCAGCAGTTTCCTCATCACGTTATCATCCGTGACCAGCTGATCTTTTAATTATTGTCCGTATCCACATTTCGAAGTGTTTTAATTTTCTTTCTATGCTTTTTTTCTAGAGTACATGTGCCTGCTCTATACAATAGCATATTCCATACAAAATAACTTTTTTAATAAATCGTTTCCTTAACTCTTTGTTCAACGTACCACAGAAAAAGTTCCTCCCAAGTGGACAATGGGAAATGGTAGAGAATTAATCTGCAGATTATGTCAACACCAGTGTTCAAAGTGAGTAAGAAAAGGTAAGAGTACGCTTGGAGAAATGGGTTGGAAAAGTAAGGGTACGCTTGGACCTAGTTATGGTAATTGCCTATTGAAAGTAACGGCAATGAGCTTTCATTAATAAAAACGTACGGGGTACGCCAACCCGAAAATGAAAAAGGTAAGGGCACGGCGTTCCCCCCCCCCCCGCTTCGAGCACTGGTCAACACGCACTAAATAATCCACTTTCTAAATTACCCCGGGACCCGGGAGTGATAAACACATGTGATTGTCCCGGAATCGAGCCGTTCTGCACTTCTTTCTCTGCCAATTCGAAGTTGCGATGCCTACTCAATGATACCAGAGCACGTTGATTCTGCGGTGTTGTTGACGAAAGAATATACTCAAAAATCACAAATTTAAAGCCATATTGGGACCAGATCGTCATTTGTTAGTTGGAGTAATGGTAGATTTAAATGTGCTGGAGTTCACATGCTAGTGAGGAATAAAGATTATCTAATGCTATGACCTATATGGGTGTTCCGAAGGAGAAATTTTCTGGTGTCCTTAACAGAACTCTGTTCTGTGCTTACATCTGGCCCTCGTCGGGACCACTGGACAGTTAAAGAAAAAAAAAACTATTTCCTGTTCCTAAGTTTAGAAATCTCACTCAACAAAGAGGTGATTCTGAGCATTCGGGTGACGCTAACCCTACTAAAAGTACATATAGGCCCGCTACATTTTAAATAGTAAAACTGACATATTGAGGACGTGCCGTGCAGTTGCTCTGGCTAACATCCCAAATACTAACCTTGACTTGACTTGAAAGTGAATCAAGTTACTTTGGTAAGTGGGACAACTTCATGCAAGCTTAGCAAAGCAAGCCAAGAAGGATTAAACAAGGCTGAATCAAGCAGTCTAGCTTACAAGAATGAAGGTTGAAATAGCCGTCCCAGGGGAAGAAAGGAAAACATAATATACTTCTTTAAAAAAATAAAAACGTTCCCTTGCTTTGGAATCGAACCGAGGTGCACTGGAATACCAGTCCAATGCTGGAGTGGCCAGACCAAGGAATCACACGCTCTAGCTCGTTCCAAGTGCTGTTTATACTCAGTTCATCAGATATCAAAAGAGTTGGCGAAGGATCTTGTGGCAAAAGCCTGGGAGCTGGCGAAGATTGGCCTACGACGAAACGATCCTGGCACGTAATGGGAATTAAGCGCACTGAGGCGCAAGGGCAAAGAAACAAAATTCAAATAAATAACAAGTTTGACAAGTTTCCTCTTATAACTGCTTGTTTCAACAAGCTTGAATTAGGTTACTTATAACTACCAAGACATTTAGGTTGTTCCAAAAAGTTTTTTTTTCACTCGTGTTTTTCTTAGGTTGAATACAATATCAAATTTTACAAGCTGCAAGCAAATAACGGCCAACCTTGTTACAAGCTGGCATGCTATCTGGGATTCTTATGTTTTTCTCTAATATTCATTTTATTCTCTAATGCTCATATATATTCTTAGAGAACTTTGTAATAGTACACGTTCGAATGCGCAATTTGTTTGGAGAGGGTGCACACTGGTGACCACGGTAACAAATCCAAAGTGATAGAATATAGATATCAGTTTCGGTTTTAAAAAAAGGCCACATAAGTTCAACTATCGAAATATCGGTTGTGAATGAATGTCTTTAATCTTAACTAGGGCTTTGCAATTTTTCGATGTATCGATCGATATAATGAAGAATCGAAAATTTGATATATCGAATAGCGATATGAAACTTTTTGATTCGATTGATATTCGATACCTATGACCTTCAAATATCAAGAACATTCAATTTTAAACGATTTTTCAATATGAATTATGTTCAATTTCCAGAGATTTTTGTGATATGAACGTTATTCGATTCCCAATAATTTTTAGATATCAACAATAATCGATTTCCAACGATTTTTTGATACAACTATATTCGATATCCAAAAAGATTTCGATATGAACAATGTTTGATTTTAAAGATTTTTCGATACGAAATGTTTGATATGGTTCCATATTTCGATTTTCGGTTTATTAACGATATCGAAATTTGGGAATCGTACAGCTCTACTCCGATTTTGTCTAAAGTGTAAATTTACTAAGATTCTTTACTTTTCTTTAAAAAAATGACTCCAATGGGATTCAAGAAGCAAAAGAATACGATTGGAAACAGTATATATACTTCAAACTTAAATAAAAAATTGCGTTCTCTATCAGTAAATTAGAGTTAATGAGACGCGTCAATCAGCAAGAGTGAAGAAACAACAACCTCTGATCTACATATGAATGTGCTCTTGCATTGCCTCGTCATACACATATGTAGAAACATTTCCGTTATGACGATTGAACACGTGTGTGTGTGTGTGCAGGGAAACGACCACATAAGCTTTAAGTAAACTTACGATGCAGTCAAGAAGGGTTGGCAGGCTACAAATTAGGAAGTTGACCCTGAGTCAGGTCATATGACCGGAGTCCATTTCTCAAGTTGTCCTCAGCGCCCATGTCTTTTTTTTTCTTTTTAGAATATAAAACACACACACACTTTTTTGAAAAACAATGTTGCCAGCTTCAGTTTTGTTTGGTTAACCGTGAGGATTTACAATAAACCTTTAACCGTGGGGGAGAAACTTGTATTGAGAGTCGAAATAACCAAAGATGACCTTACTCTATCTGCAGCTTGCTTCTGACCTTTTCAATCAGTGGTGGGATGCGACAGAGTATTTCAGAACTATCAAGTGCATCCAGAGGGAATCAATTTCAACCAATAAAAATTCGACCGTAAACTGAAGAAGGGAGAATTATTTAAAGTAGGAATAAATATTGCAATTTTGGAGAAAAATATATGGAGACAGCAATATGAGAACTAAATGTTAACAATAGTGGTTCATCTTAAGTTATAATCAAACTGGGGCGAAACTGAAATCTGCTGAAATCTAACTGACATCTCAATATGGATTCTTGGGCAGTCAAGAGGCTTACGTTTAAAAGGGATTCTCACATAGACAGCAAGATGATCTTCCATACTATTTTATCTGGCTGTAAAAGATTGGACTTCGATAAGTTTTAATTCAAGTAGCCTGCATTTGACCCCACCGGGCATAAAACCCGAAACCGCTTGCACAGAAAGCAAGACTAAGCAACAGCTTTGTAATACACATAAACAAAAACAAATGCAAACATTAACCACGAAATTGTGCGAGGGTGTTCCGGAAAGTAATTTCCGTTCTCATGCGGAGCGCGAAGCATTATGGTTAACAGTGTCATGTTTGGCAACACTGTAATACGAGTAGTGTAGTAAGCGATGGTCGTATTGTTCTTACTGAAGCTGGAACTGCTGTTCAAAATAAGTGCAATGAGCTATTGAGAATCTCATTCAGCTATTAAACTTCCCAGATTTAACGTTACGGTGACCACTTCATAAAGAGCTGTCTGAAACTCACCAGAAAGCTCTGCAACTGTAAATCAACAGTTCTCACGAACCCTTTTGTCGTTCTTCTATATCAGTTTATCATTCACTACAGTCAGCTGCGCCAGTCACTTCTTTTCTTATCGTGAACATCCCATTAAAAAAAAAAGTGCAAACATTGTTTCAAACCACCATCACTCATTACATTATCTACATAAAGTTAACAAAGTTGGGGATGAATTTCAACAGCTTTACATTTGGGCTGCGAGAAATTTTGTTACTGAGCGCACCTCACAGCTGGTGGGATTCTCAAATTCCTTCACACATTTTGAACTGCAGTTGCTGCGTAAGTTCTGTCATGGCTGGATGTGTATGGACTTACACTACGCTGTTGCCAAACATGACAGCATTACGGACAAAACTTCACCACACTACACATGAAATCGGAAGTCACTTCCCAGGTGACCAATCTACATGAGCTACAATAGTAACGAATTTTATCAGGTTTCCTGTCTTTATAATGATGTACCCTTGAATAACGCCCAAATCTTACACATTTATATAATACATACATACGGAAAATTTACGGTTGACGAAGTGTGGTGTAGAAAGGATTCTCCACGTAAGAGTGTTAGTTTCAGGTAATTACATTGCACAGAAGGTAAGCACAGAAATCCTCCGTAAACTGCATCATTTCATGTTAAACTATGCTCAAATATAATAATTAAGATTTCTAGATATGTTTTAGATTTTAGATACCTTTAAGTGAATTTTTCTCTTGTTTCACGTCGAGGAATTTATCCATTAAGACCATCGCTTTTCTAAATACATATATAACAAAAAATATGTCTATATATATATATATATATCGGCAATAGAAATCCATACCATTAAATCAAATTATGAATGTCCGCCTAATTTGATGAGGGAGATGGTAAGCATCCTATGTCTGGTCTCAAAATTTTAACTCCGGGTTCAGTGATTAAAGAAACCGCCTTTCTCCTTATGCAACCCCACACAACACGTATGATGTCCAGGTTCCGTATAAAGAAGGGGTTGACTCTTACCATAAGGGAGAACAAACAGACAATGGAAAATGAAGGATAAATACAGCGGGAACTATTTAATTCGTCTTTTTTGTTGGCTCTGCATCATCACGCAGGTGGAAAAGCTAGTTATTTATAACGTGAAGCCAGCACACCACAACAAGACCTCCTCCTACAGTAGGAAAAAAGACTTACTAATAGTAATAATATGCCCAGACAGAATAGGAATATTCTAGGAACACACTGTGAATATCTCCTTATATTAGAAAATTTGGTGGTGTATGGATATGTCCGGAACGCATTTTTTTTTTTTTTTTTTAGAAAAATTCTAATCGAGCTAGGCATCGATTGCCTCTTTTCTACATTATTAAAAGACAAAACTGACGAAGGATGCGGGATCTTGTTAAAGTGAAGTGTGACAATAAGAAAAAAGAGTCTAACTTGAACACTAACTCGCCTTCGCTCGCTCGGCATTACATGTCCGTTATGCACGTATATTTCCGAAACACGTTAAAATGTTAAAAATGCCTTTAAAAGTACAAGGAAGCATTTATTAATAATTAATATCAATATTGAGGAATATTTTCTTAAAGATAAATGTTGCCCTGCAGGGGGATCGAACTTGTGACCTCCTCTCAGGAAGCCGGTACTCTACTGTCTAGGCTACCGAAGGAACTACAGACAAATTATTTCGAAAGGCTATTTATGCACCTTTTAAATTTTTAATTGAACACTGGGATATTTTGAAATTTAACTCGATTAGAAATTCCAAATATGCGCGCGGGACGGGTATTCCTTGGGATATGTCAAATCTATTCCACCAATATCTGTATAATGATCATTTCTTCCGGATATTCTCAAAAGATTTTAAGAAATATTCTTTTATTTCAGGAATTCCAATCCACAATATCCTTTTCGTATTCTCATAATAACAGCAATTTCCTTATTTAATTCCAAATATTCTGAGGAATATATTTATGCCAGCAACATATGCGGTACAAAGCAATAAAATTAGAACAAGAACAAAGACGTGATTGCTATCTTTATTTTATTTTTTTAAATCTAAGAAAATATTTCTGTTGTGATCCTTCAGAAAGGTTAACACATACCATGGTAAGAAGAAGAGTTATCAGCCAGACAGAGGAAAGAGCGGCTGGTGGAAAGAAGCAAATAAGCCCAACAAACGATTCAATTTGTGAACAGACTGAAACAGATCGCTCGAATGACGACGAAAGTTTTCTTCTTTAAAGTTTAAAAAAAAAGGAAGACTCTCCGGAATAGATCACAAAGCAGATAAAAAGCGCAAGATCGCGCGCACAAACACAACAAACCGTTTGAGAAAAGATAAAGTAGACTCAATTTAATCCCCCAAAAGATGCCTTGCGAACTTCATCATTTGTTGTGTCACTCCGAAAGGGGGAAGAACAGCAGGTGTTTTGTCGTGTTCTTACTGGTTTGGTTGCAAACTCTTCAGAGCACAGGCCGTGAAAAAGTGTTTTCCCTTACTGTTGGTGTTACCAGGAGTATTAGCTTTGGTGTTAGCAAGAAGAGATTTTTCATCATCGTTGCTAACTTTTGAATGTATCATGTTGTCGCTGTATTACACATGAGGATAAGTACATTTCTCTCATTCAATATCACGCTTTTCAAAGTTAATTTATTGCCTCTTATTCGTCAATTTAAATTAGATAGATGGATCTCGGTACGATGCCTACAAGTCGTTCGTTATCGAACGGAGTGCTTGACGATGAATGTCATTCCTCAGACATCTGACGGGTATAACTACCTACACAACACTTAGGATTTCTTAAAGAGAATAGGAGTTAAGTTATGGCTGTAGTCTTTAGACAACTTTGGTTCAGACAGAGACAGAATAGGCGAAATGGTGTTAGAAGAATTAGGCCTGGGTCTAATTTGAAGATACCATTCTGGAAGTATCCTGGTACGACTGAGGGAAAACATCCGTCCGGATGACTAGTCATTGGAATCGATTCCCGGACCCTCAGAATTCAAAAGTAAGAATCTACCAAATGAACTACTCCTTATTGGTGATGAAAATTATTGTATAAAAACAACCAATAAAATGATGTCGGATTTTCATGTAGTGGAACTGCCTCACACCGTTCGTTCAGAGGCAAGACAGATGAGAGGAAGGTGATATATTAGTGAGTGTCTCCTTTAGTAGCCGGCTGATAGTGGTCACCACAGTTAAACGTGGACGTGCTGCCTAAACATGGGAACCTCAAACAGCGTTATACCGTCTTGTATGTTGGTCGAGTTAAAACTCGGAAGAAACTCTAGTGCAGTGGGAAGGAAATATGCTAGGCATTCGGTAAGTATGTGTTAAATGCGCGAGCAGTGCAGTAGTGGTTTAGTAACGATTTCGATGGATCCCTCCAGGAAGCAACACGTACATAAGCCATAGACACTGAGAACGTATGGTTCATAAGCCATAGACATTGAGAACGACAATGGACAAGCATATGAAGAATTGAGAGACGCATTAAATTGCAGTGCAGAAATCATTTGATAATACCTTCATTAACTTACTAAAGAGTATAAAATGGGATGATGGATTCCAGATGAATTGACTGCAGCTCAGAAAGACAAACGAGCAAATACCTCTGTTTCTTTTGTGTCTCTAGAGCGGACGAATACGTTTTTGGCAGTGTTCTGAGCTACGATGAAAATTTTTATTTCTACGATACTGCAGTGAGCCGTCAGTACTGGTTGGTAACACATAATCCCTCTCCTAAGCAACATAAGATTATGCTCTGTGTTTAGTGGATTAACCCTACTATAAATATCGTGCCTCGCAAATTGTTGCCACCTGGCCAGACAACTCAACTGTGTACTCATAGTAATTAGAACGTGTGCATAAAACACTGAAAACCGCGAAGTGAATCACATAGGTGTTATTCTGTTACAGGACAATGTGAAGCCCCATGTTGTTAAGGTCACCCGTGACGCCATTATCCGACTTGTTGGGGAAACACTAATGCATCCGCCATATTCCCCTGATATTGCACCTTCGGATTACCAATTATTCTATTTGTTGGGCAACCATCTACAAGGACGACGCTTGGAATCCTTGAAAAGGTGATGCACCACCTGGGAGACTAATTTGATTCACTTTCGCTGAGGATCCATAGTCTGTCTGAGCGTGCAGACAGGACATTCCTGCTGATGGGGACTATTTTTTTTATTTTCCAGATAGGTTTTACTTCATGCTATCGCGCTTCTCTTTGTAGATTGAAAATGCGATAGAACTTTATTGGTTGCCTTATACAATGGATTTGTTAATCAATTTCATTTGATCATCATAGCCGTTCTAAAGAGAAAAGTAATTTCGAGAGTTTTGGACGTTTCATTATGTTCGCTTTCGTTTAGAGAAAAGGATCAAGGGGCTACGATGAAAACGGAAGTTGGATTTGTTGGTTTGATTATGCACAGCAGTGGTAAATGTTACAATTTGTTATACCCTCATAGCAAGGTCTGTATTAGCACATGGAGGGGAGAACTGCAGACGTGAGGCTGGATACCGAGATACTCAGGGGTTGCGTCTTCGACCACTGAAACAAAAGCCACAGAGCGCTAAGTTGCCGATTACTGGTGTACAGTATGTCCCAAACTGAATTCATTCCAATATTCCGAATATTTTTAACCTAATATCTGAGACTGGAGTTTTCATACACTGTTTAGTTACCAAATTACGCCCAGTGATGTATATTATGTTGTTATCCTGAGAGTATCTTCGGGACAAAATTCAAAAGCAGGGCAATTACTTTTTCTTTTCTTTAGAATGCATATTAGTCAGAAAATCTGAGTAATAAAAGTGAGTGAACGTTGCAGTACGACATCGTATAATACGTCACTTGTTCCTGTTTCTTTATTTCTTATACAAATGACAATAAATAGTTTGAAGTTTTACCAATGTTTCGAAAGAACTTTTAACCATTATCATATTCAAAGTAATTTTTTTTTTCAGAACAGGTGTTAGTTCGTTTTTCTCTTTCTTTTCTTTTTTCTCCTCCAATGTTCTTGAGGATATTCTATTTGCGTTGCCATTAGTGTATTCTTATTCTCTTATTTCTTTATGCTTTTGTATATTTTCTTCTGATATTGTGAAATGCAAATACTTTAACCCTGGGTTACTACAAGCGCCCCTCTCACACTAATCATACATTGTACTTCTCTTTACGATTTCAGTGTTTTTATCTCATTTATTTTTTCCTTCTTTTTGATTTTGTTTATGCATGTGATATTGCTATCTACGTTTTCTATAAGTTCGTATGTCCAGGGTCGGAGCCGCGTTCGGGCGCCATATGTAACAGTGCCATGTACCGGCATAGCACAATGCTAATGTACTGAGGTCGTATCAGTTTGTATTACCAGTGATTGTGGTTTCCCTATTCTTACGCCAGGAAGTACCAGAGATGGCAGGTGCACTTTTACTTTTCAGAGGTTAAATTCTTTATTATTATTGTATAGATGAGAGACTTTTTGTGAGTTAAATTGAACATAATCTTATCCAAGCAGACTGTTCAAAATAGCAGTGGTTTAGCAATATCTCCTTCTTCTCAGAACCTCCGTCTAGCGACGGTTTCTCTAAATACGAACGGAACCTGCGGTACTCAAATCTTACCTTCACACCAACGAGGGATAACGTCCCAAAATAACTGTTTCTCTAGGAGGAATATTCCAGTGGTCTCTTCACCCTGATATCCATCCGCATCACTTTACCGGAAACCCCCAGTGTCCGAGTTTGCCCACTGTGGCACTGAGGCGTGTCACTAATGAAATTCTCAGCGAGATACACGGTGACATTGTATATAAGGTATAAGGGAAGAAGCTACGATGACGTTCATGACACGGCAATATGTCATAACTCTCATTCTAGACAAAAGTTGTTTTATTGTTGAAAAGCGTTCAGACCCTTCATCTATATGTTGACAAAGGGTATCCCAAAAATGTATTTTCTCCCTTAAAAAAAAACTTACGCTGATATGTCGTATGCGTTGTCAATACTCCTATAAAATCACCAACCCATGACTTACGACATATTACTGTGTCGTGAATGATATGTGTTTTCGTTTACTGTATCTTCTTGAAAGGCGATTTATTATTGAGATTGTATTCTCACCACATAGTATGCCCATAGGGCACCCTGTTACGTCTTCATAAAAAGCAGAAGTAAGCCCTGTGTTCGTGTTCACGATCTCCATCATCACGATCTTACTGTTCCTTCCCCAGGAACCTCGGGATAGACTCATCACGAACTCTGCAGGCTATTATTACATTTTATTTCAACCTGAAGACAATTTCAGCAGTAGCTCAATGTTCTTAATCTATTCACAAAATAATAAAAGAGAGCAAACAAATACTACAAGGATTTTTTTCGAGTTCTGTCTCGATATTTTGTTATACTGATTCTGCTTTTTTTTCCTAGTAAAGTCTGGCTGACTCAGTAGACACCTCGTTTCGTCTGCTGGCTTGGTTAGAGCGTCAGACCACGCTGGAATGGTAATAAATTCACTTTGCATACACTGTATAGTGATCCAGTTCGTATGGTCCAGTGGTTGCGGACGCGGACATCGGAACGGTACTGCTCAAACAAGATAAAATGCATCAAAACGAAATGTTTACGTAATTTCAAATAATACATTTTTCAGCGTTTCACATCAAACATGAAACCCACTTAAGAGAAATTAACCAGGTAAAGATTATGGTTTGAGTAAAAAATTTAGTATTTTACTGTGTTTTACATTATTTCTTTTTGTGCGTTATTGGTATGTTTTTTCGTTTCTCACGTACCCACAAAAGAATAAAATAGAATAAAAATAAAAAAATGACGTGAAATATTGTTTTCCATGTACAAAGAAGGTATTGCAATGTTAAATTATACCAAAGATGAGTTTACTGCTCTCTTATAATAACTAGATGTCTCTTTGCCATCTACAGACTTCATTCATAACTCAAGTTAAAATTAAAATACAATTTGTTTTGTCATTTATTGAATCTATATGTTACTTGGCAATGTACAAAGTCAGGCATTCTGGTGTTTTAGGAAAAGTATGAAATAAGGATTCTTTCTGATGTGCGTTAGGTTAGTAAAGCTTAGGTAAGGTTAGGTTAGATAGGGTATAGTTAGGTTCGTTTCTTTATTTGGTGTTTTCCGAAAACCCAGGCATTGTATAGAATGCCTAATTGCATACATTGTCGATAACATATACACAAGGAATATTGTTAGCGGCAATGTATGAAATCCGAAATTCTATACAATGCTTAGCAAAGTATGAAATAGAGCAATCTAACCTAACCTTACTGACCTAACCTAGAACAGAAAAATTCTCCACTTTGTAAACTTGCTCTGTATGTTTCATTTTATTGAGTTACAATTTTAGTATTTATTCTAATTTTAGTCGATTTTTGTAGTAGATTAGTTTAAGGGAAATAAATGGTGGTAAGGACATATGTAGGAAGGGTCTTCAGCAATGCTGACGACATTTAATATTCAGGTTTAGATTAAGTCAGTAGCTCCGAATTCCCATGCTTCGATCTTCTGTAACTACGTCACCGGACGTAATATTAGTGAATTACCGATACTTCGACATGAACGCACGTTTGTTCCTCAAAGGCAAACAGATATTTTCCACCTGCAAAGTGACTAAGTGAGAACACAGAACATGAACCGTTCTCAACGGAAATCAATTGATTACAACATCCGATACATAGATCAATATTCAATCACGTTTTCAGACTTTGATTTCATGTGAACGCTAACACCTGCGACCACCCAGTAAAATTGAATACCATCTCACGCCTTGTTGTCTCTGATCGATGATACTTGAATATCATACCAGTCTTTGATTCAATTACACACGCTGAAAGTGCCTAGACGGGATAAACCCGTCTTGAGAAATCTTTGCTTCCCCCATTTCCACAGAAAGTTGTTTAATTAGATTTCATCGCAATCAGCCAAATTATCCAATTAATATTACCTATAAAAAAACCTTCTTCTTTTCTTGCCCTTCAGTTTAACACCGGAATACCTTGAGTTCTCTCTGTGTTCGTGCAGTGAGCCCGTGCTTCTAAGACTTATTTTCAGTATAATACTCAAATCTCCGATTTTGACTTTGCCTACCAGTGTCGTTTTGGACTCTAAAATTCTGCGATCTTATAAGTTTAATTAATGGCTGTTTTTCAGACTTAACAAAACTCTTCTATCATTTGACAAGTGTAGTTCGTTTGTAGTGCAACGGATCCAGGTCTATGATAGCCAGTTACGAACTTTCGTGACGACAATGAACTTAGGATCTCTTACAAATTGAGTCCAAGAGACAAAACAATTTTGCGTCTATGACAATCAGTTTTAGGTTAAATTGCCTCTAAAACGATTTCAGTGATACCCTTTGTCTTTCGTGGTTTTGAACCAGTGGGCGAATACAATGTTACAAAGAAACTTGTTCTTCGTCTACTTCTTCACGTTGAAGACTACAGTGATTATGTAATGTTATGTACTCTTTCTTCCTTAAATCCATTCAGATTTCAGAGCACAAAACACCACAAAAAGAATGTTTCATATTCTGAGAGGCACAAAATTGGAAAAAGCCCATTAATGAATGCCATTCTAAGATACAAATCCATTATATATCAATTATATTTTCTGTTAGATAATGTGAGTTGCTTCTGTGGAACATTTTCCTTCTTATCTTTAAACAAATTGAAGGCAAAGTCAGAATAGACTTTCAAGTGGCCTAAGCCAGGCATGAGATTGACTAGTTACTAGTTACTACTATTCCCTCTACAGTAATACACACACAATACGTGGAACATGTTCCTACAACCAACCGGTGCAAGACAAAAGGAATGAATGACTTAGAAAGATCCCCATTACACACTTTTCACTGCACCAAATTCCTGTAGCAAAAGCACTGACATTTCCAAGCTTTCCAAACGCTTCTTCACCATAATTATTATACACTTTCATAGACCAATGAAACACTTAAATCAAAGAATAAAGAAAGTACTTTCTCGTATAGAAATATCTCCCTACTACGAGCCATTCGATTCACTTTCTACGTACTATGATTAGGATTTATCTTACACATTTCACTTTTATGTATCGAACCAAACCCTTATACCTTTCCACTTCTTTGATTCTATATAAGAATATATATAGTGGCTTCAGAATACTTATAGCCATTAATTCCTATGAATTTCACGTAACTTTCGGGTCTTTTGTTTGACTTTAAGATTACACTAACACAATAATTTACATCGACCATCACAGTCTATATTCCGAAATACAACTGGCGCCACGCCGTTGCCTCACAAGCCATGCGTACAACCAGGATTGCGTGTTCACAGTTTCAACCAATAAGAAATGACTCCCGTCAGAAAATTTCAAAGTTAAGACTGACACATAGAAAAGGGGTATACATCTAAAAAACCCATTTTCGGGCATTGAGAACCTTTTAAATATACCGGTAACTAAATTTGATTGCACGTTACAATTCTAAACGTCGAAAACCCATTGAACAGGCGGACATCTAGGTACATATACAACTTTAAAATTACGTAACAGGACTAACTTTGAATTCTCCGTTTTTCGACGTCTGTGCTTCTGGGAAATAGACTTTGCAACGGCATTGGATCTGGCGATTTGCATTACATTTTTCCAAAACAAGAAGGAACATCTTTTAACTTACAAAAGTAGTGGAAAAGAAAGTCAAATCGATTTTATCTTGTTCCGAAGGCAACACCTTAAGGAAATTAAGAACTACAACGTGGTAACTAGAAGGTCAAAGTGTTTTACAATTATCATACTTTTGCATATAAAATGTATGGCGTCAATAACATCTACATTTAAAATGCAGTTATAAGGTTAATTTTACTCCCAAAATTTTCATTACATTTCTATATGAAGGAGACAGTCATTAGGCAGCCCCCCAAAGACAGTGTATTTCTTTAATTGTTTCTTGTAATATGACCAAAAGTGTTACTACACTGTCTAACTGTGCCTCTCGCCCATAAAGTATCCAATAACATATAGTCTTCTTGCGACCTTTCCTTTCTTAATTACTCGAAAACTATGCATTCGAAGATTTTTTTTTTTTTTTATGTGTGTTTTGTCTTGGCATTTGTCATGGAACAACGTGGTATTTTCCGTGGTCGTGAATTTTCGGTCACTCTTGCATACAAAGATGCCAGTAATAGTTCAACTAACCTTGTCCGAGGTCGTAGAAATTGTCCTTGAGACAATAATTCCTTGCTTTTTTTTTTTTTTTTTTTGCAACTAAGAAGGGTTTTACGAATAGTATCTTGACATACAAGGAAGAGGAGATGAGATGCTCTACAATACAAAATAAAACGAAAGAAGTTTTATCCATAAAGGGCGACTGCCAAGTTCAAAGACCAACAGTGACTGGGATGAGAGCGGGGTGAAGAGTAAGAGGAAGAAATGGGAGATGCAAAAATCGTAGGAAGAGAACGTGGATTTGGGTGAGGCCGAGAGAAAGAAGAGGAGGCATTTTACTGGAAGTGATTTGTTAACAGCATCACAGAAACAAATTACTTCAGACTACTCTCTCTCTCTCTCTCTCTGTAAGAAGCTGTGTTCTCGCTGGCCCAGTGCCCACTTGTTCCAAAAGAGAAACAGTTTAAAAGCTGTTCCAAATAGGAGTTGTTTAAGTCACTGATTCAGACAAGAGACGGCATGGAAATCACTTCCGATACTGCTTTTTCTTTCGTGTCAACTTTTTTACTTTTTTTTTTTAAAAAAAAAAAAAGCAACTCTAACATTGCATAAATACATTCTTGATGACGAAAAATACAACAGAAATAAACGATCACGTGCTAAGAATTGCAAGTGTAGTTGCGCTTACGGGATTCAATTCTACTAAGCGATAGTGGAAAGTGATTTCGGACTTTTGACTGGCTGATTATCCTAACGCTGACTCTGACTCTCTTCCTTGGTCTCACAAGGAAAGTACCTACAGTTCATACGCGGTAAGTTTGCAACCTAAATTAGTGCAAGGTTAATCGTATATTCGGGAAATACCTTTCGGGTGTTTTATATCAAATTATGGTCTCCCGTACGTTAGTGTTGTAAGAGAACTGAACTTGAACTCGCCGTAGTTCATAGAACTCAAGAAATAATTAGCCTTGTACTAAACTATGGTGCAACGTTAGCGCAAATGAAGTATGAAATAGTGGTCCACTTCGTTTTTAACAGCAGGTCATTTAGAATACCCCTTTCTTCTTGTTCTTTCTATTTCTTCATAATAATACGGTACCGATAAGCTGCAAATGTTTCATTTGGAATCTACTCGATCGCATGCTATGTTACAAAATGGTTTAGATCAATATGTACCATTACAGGGTGATTCAGAAAGAACTTTACACTTTTTAAAAGCGTATACCATTTATTCAGAAGACCTACAGAATCAGTTGAGGAGTTAATTAATAGTAAAACAAATCAAGTTTCACTCGTCTAGTGCCGTATTACCGAATTTCGACTCTGTGAACAGAAACTGAAACGAACTGTCGATCTTTAATGGCACTTCATCAGAAATCAAGGATCGATAAATCTGGGGAACGAGTTGGCCATGCTATCAGTCCCCGTCAATCGACCAATCCACTGGCTTGGGATATGGTTCATAAAGAAATTCCGGTTTGTCTTCGTTAGTTATTTTCGTTTCTTCAAAGCAAAACACACAACGAACATGCATCGTAGTTGCGAATGGAGCTATTTTTAAATTCACGCCGCTAGCGTTCGCGGAGCCTGACTTCGGTAATACGGCACTACGTGAGTCAAGACTGATGTGATTTGTCACTGGGATTGAACCTAGGATCTCCCGAATGCGAAGCCAACGCTCTACCACTGAGCTACGACCGCTCGGAGTATGATTATTGGAGTTTCTTCTGAGTAATTGGATATAATAAAGAAGTTCGGATGATTCTTCCATTCACGACTATAATTTCAAATATATTCAGTCTCGGCATTAGTGTTTAAGTGTTGCACAGAGTTCGGGCGCCATTTATATAATTACGTACGTGCAGCAGAATACGTACATTAAACGTCGATAAAAGTTTGTATGTTGAAATGCTAAAAGAAAAATCAACGAAGCGTTTTAAACGTTAAATGGTTAAATTAAAATATTAATTATAAGGATGATATATAGATGTCATAGTTGATAAGAAATGTAATTCTGAACTAAATGTGAAACAAGAAAATATTTGTGCGTTTTTTAAATGTATGTTCTTCGTTTATATTTATGTGTATGCTGTCTTCGTGCAACAGATTGTATTAATACACTCGAAGGATCATCTAACTTGAAATAAGTGGTTAAAGCTCTTCATGATTCCACGGTTTTTGCATACTTATATATTTATTTCTGATGGCTTCTAGGTGAGTTCTAATTTCATCAGGCATAACTTTGTAAATCTAAGCATCGCCGACTACGATCTCTTAGTTCCTTCCCATACGGTTCAAATGTGCGTACACGACCTAGTTCTCTTGGAGGCCGCTGTGGTGCTACTTACAGGCAATACAACCAACGAAGCAGTCAGCTGGTTTCTTGACTGTAAACAGAGTTGTAAAGCTGGAAAATGTTATAGACATGAAACAGAACAATGAATTTTTGTTTTGCTAACAGTCCCACAAAAATTGAATTGTTTCTTAACCTCAATTTATTAAAATAAAATGAAAATCAACGTATTCACAAGGAACACTACAATTAACTAGCTGTAAAAACATCCTTTACTAACGTATCAATTTACTTGATAGTGGCTTTCAAGGGTTTGTTTGTAGAGGAGGAAAGGGGGAGAAAACTTCCCGTCACTTCGTGTGATTTTCCTGGTACTTCAGTTACCTGTTTTCCTATAGGGCGGGAACACTTTTCACAAAATATTTATAAAACAATTCTTTCGTACGGGCATATTACATTTCACAATGTTTGACTAGCAAATTCCTTTTTTAAAAGCGGAAACTGTATTCGACATTATTCATGTATCACTGATTTTCTCGTGTCACATGACCGCATCAGTGCTATCCGATGAGCTCTATATTTAACCATACTGGAGTGTTTAATCAATGTCAGTCAAAGCGAACAATTAAAACTCTATCGTCCACTTCCAGTCTAATCCAATAAGGACTAAAATTTCAGTCCTAACTCAGCTTTTTATGCGTTATTGCTGTGTAACCCGTTTTTAATTTATATATGTATTTTTAAATTATGAGCAGCGACGGTGCCTGATTAAAAGTACTGGGGATGCTACAATATTACATCTGAAGAAGACGGGGGCCCGACTAAAGCTTTTGACAGGACATATTTCTAGTAGTAGCCATATTTTTAAAATAGACCTATATGAATACTCTAGAAAAATAATATTTATGTTCACATACGATTTTAAGATGTTTGGGAATATTCTCAAGTTATAAGATTTCCACTGTTTTAATGCAACCAAAAACCTTTTAACATTTCCAAAATATAAGAAAGCATTATATAAATATATAAAATTATTTTTGTGGGTTATATTAGATAAAAGAAGCTTTTAAAATGTGTGGGAAATACTAGTATTACTGACTTTTTTATGGTTTTAAACTATTGTCTAAATATTTTAACAGTATATTTGGTAAATTATATGTGATACAGAAAATATCATGTTTCCTTATTTGGCACAGGAAATATTTAAAAAAATATTTATCTGCTGTGTGGGGAATAATGACTTCGCAATACTCAGTTACAATGTATGGTTTTCCAAAGTACGATACTGCAAATATGAGGAATTTGTAAAAAGGAAACAATACAACAGAGAAGTTCCCCAAACGTAGTTGTCCAGAAAGTGATACGCTTTCTTTACAAAATGCATTATCTATGCTAGTTCTTTCGAGGGATAACACATAGGTAACATTTGACGCATTTCGTTTGTATATCAAGCTCATAAGAGTTGAGTCGCATTTATTTTGGATGAGTATGGCATGAAACAGGATTTGCACCTTGAACTCTTTCGAACTTCAAATTCCCAGAAAAGCAGTAGATGCTAATTTCATTCTGTATAGTCCTATATGTGAGAAAGAAATACATAATAAGTATATTGCGATGATATAGGCATCGTGATTGCCATAAAGTACTGAGGCTATAAGTTGTTTATGCCAAATGAGCTTTTTTGGTTGAATATTGTGTAGTGTACTAAAAAATGTTAGCTGAATTATATTTCATATGTTTCAGCGGCATACTAATTTCACACAATTTTAATCTGCAACTTAGTGAATAGTATTCTCTAAGGGATTTTTTTAATTTCTTACCATAAACCTTCGCTTTTTAAGTATTATTCTGTAAGAATTCAAGATTTTCTGAAAATTAATCACCATAATTTCATTATAAAACGAAAGGGACTTTTGTGAAACCGTCTCCTACACATGTCGTACGTGAACGACTCATATGATTTTTTTTTACTTAACCACACTACAGTAAACTTGTTAAAGTTACATTGAGTTACATGCTGATAGTTATTTTCTGTCAAACTATTCATTGCCTGTAAGTAGCGCCACAGCGGAGAAAAGATCAACTAAACTTGTTCGGTGCAATACATGCTACGAGTACGAAGTGGGAAGGCGCTAAGAGATCGTAATCGGCGATGATCTAAGTTAATTAGCCTATGTGTATCTAAAGAGGAAAATTAAGAAGATCATTTCGGCGAGAACGTTCCATATGATGTTGGCAGAAACTCGAGAAGAGAAAACAGACTATGTATTGCAAAATTCTGTACGTTAGTCAAGAACCGTGAGTCGTCATCATAACGTTATTTGCTATTTATTTTTTTCTTGTCTGCAAGAAAAGCAGTTTGCTAATCTTAAGCTAAAGCAATTGTTGCGAATGTGGGAATACTTTCGACATTTCGAAGAAATAATATGACTTCTTCAGAGATACTGTTGATGGATTAGAACAACGTGATTATTAATTACGTTTAAAATGTATGTTTTTTTGTATGATTGTGTTTGTAGCTATTTCATAAGTGTTGTTTAATAATGTATGTGTCGTGGGCGTCGTCTGCATTGAAGACAGCGTAGAGCTGCGGATTAGTTGGCAATATAGCAATCACCAAATTGATGCTAGCAACTACGACTGACTGAAGGAGTGTTTAGCTGTTTCAGAATGTTTAAGTCGAGTGTAGTTGTTTCAAATTGCACAAGGTAACAAAATAAACAACACGTTTTTGATGTCGCATGGGAAGACATGTATTCTGATACGGAAACAAGTGCCTCTGATGCTGGAAAAGCGATCAGGGTGGGAGTTGGAACATTGACCGTGTCCAGCACAGACGCTTTCCACACTCACAGCAGTCGAATCAAGTCGCGGAATATGTAAAACCTTTATGGATAATGCTGTAAATGAATGTACCCCCAGGCATTGGCTCCAGAAATTCAGGTCGGGATTTGTCCCTGTGTTATGAATCACGCAGTGGGCACCCACAGGTCCTGGATGACGACAGCAACCAAACGTGTGATAAGGTTACCGAACGCTTCCGGGTTCTGAACAAACCGCACCGCATAGGGAAAGCGTACAAGTTGAGCAAGTGGGTGGCCCACACGCTGTTCGAAACTAACAAGGACCAACGAGATGCAACCTGTTTATCATTCCTTTCTCGTCACCGCAACACATCCATATTTGAGCGAGTGCTCACCAGTGACGGAAAGTGAGTCCTGTATGAGACTCCCAAGCGTGCTAGACATGGGTTGTCTCCGTGAGAAGCTGTGTCTCACAACACAAGACCACCTATACACCCACCCAAAAGTCATACTCTGTATCTGGTGGACTAGTTGCCAAATGGTGCCTTACGTCGTTACGAGCTGATTCTACAGAGCCAAACCATCACTGCGGCCACAAGACGAGACACAGAAATGTCTATGCAAAACGAGACCAGGCAGAACTCTCGTAATATACAATATACATATTTTCAATATGAACGATATGTATTCGACACTTCAGAACAAGACCTTTTTGAGATGAGTCAGCGTCAATGTCGTCTCGTGAGCAACACTACACTGCGGACCTGCACTCACAGCAGTTGAAACGTGTGAAACAGGTACTGCGGCAGAATCCAACATTGGTGAATCGCAAGACTGTATTGTTCCTTGCCGACACTGTCAGGCCGAATGTGGCGAGGGTGGCCAGGGATACAAAACAGCGACTTGGCTGGGAGACACTGTGCCATCCACCGTAATCTCCTAACCTTGCGTCTATGTCTTCCATTGGACAACCACATTCATGGGTTAACCTTCGCCAATCAGGCAGATTTGAGGCAGGCACTCACGACGTTCTTTGCGTTTAATACCCCTAGTTTTACCCTCAGGACATAGCGTAGCTACAGGAATGTTGGGAATGGGTGCTGGATGCCGATGCAAATTACTTTGAGAGCTAAGGGTAAGTGACATTTTCTGTATGTCTTTCTGTTTTCTTTTAATTGACTGAGAATAGCAGGAGAGCTTACAAGACTGGTGTCAATATGAAAAGGGTGACTTAATATAGATAGTGACAATGTCCAAAGAAAATAAATTCATATAGTATTTATGATATACGTTTATTTCAAATTACTTAACCTGGTTTTATTTTATGCTGAGATATGTTAAGGGACACTTTACCGCAGGAACAGGGGATTGCACTCAGTATAGGCCAAGTTGTTTGAAAAATTCACATCTGTCAAACGTTCAGCGCTTTTCGCTTCAACATCGCCAACATAAACCCACTCACTATTTTGGCCGGACTTAACTCCGTGTGATTTCGTCATTTTCTTTGATTAAAAAAAGTTTAGCTACAGAAGATATGATAAAAGCTACTTAATAATCCACAAAGAAAGATTTGCAACGGTGCTTCCAAAAAAAAGTGTTGTGCGATATTTCGATATATCAATAGATCGATCTATATTTTGCAACATTGAAAGGTAAATATAGAAGTTATTGAAAAGGAATATATCAATTAACTATATCAACTAGTACTTCATTATGAACGATGTTCAATTTCTAACAGTCCTACTTCCAGGGACGATGGTATCAGCGTGTGGAACTATTTCAAAGATGATGAAGGAAACTTTATTCACAACATATTTCATGAAACTAGTATGGACAAAACTGCATTGCATCATTGTGATACCAAATTTTGTTTGACGTCATTGTATAGAGTTTGAAGCTCGTGTTACAATACAGAAAAGCAGAGAGATTAACCCTTCTCCGTGGTTTGTTTTTGTTGATCTGTGAAAACGGAACTCTTAATTTGTCACAGTTTCTCTCTGTCGCAGGAACTATTTGAGATCTGATTTCCATTTCAGTGAAAAAGCGAAATAAATGAATGCTCAATACTTCTTCTAGCGCCTCCATTTCCCTTCTTACTTCTACCAATCTACTGTTTGGAATAAGTCGTAAAAACGAGAATAAAAAAAAACAAACAAAGATCACGGAATTCTCCCACCCAACCTCTTTTTTCTCATCTTGGTCGCATTGTCTCTTTTGGTATCTCATTGCATATAAAAGTCACTGAAGAGAAAAAGAATAAAAGAAACATTGCCCCAGGTCCAAAATTAAAAGATATACATCCTGAAGTCATAAAAGAAGAAAAAAGGTAAGGAAGAATAACAGACAGACACAAGCTAGCCATCTAACCTCTTGAACTTAAAGAGATTGTAATATAAAAGTTCTCTCAGTTAACGGAGAAACTCTATTTCGAGGTAACTTGGAAATATATTTTTAAAGAAATATTTTCGCGTTGAAGATGAAAATGTGGAGACGCTAGATTACAGACGAAAACTAATTTTTTTTCTCCAAAGCTACTAACACTATTGAAAATACCAAATATTCATATTGTTGCCTTCTACCCATTGTTGTCATATATGCACATTCCTCGGAAACCATAGACAAGTTAATTTTGCTAATTTATACAAACTAGTAATTCCTTACATATGTCCCCTGGCACCTGACGTCAGCACATCATAAATTCCAAGTTGTTTGCTATGACAACATAGTACTAGTGTCGAATATAACCAAACCCTAACTTCTGACGTCAGTGTCACATGAATCGTCTGCTAAACGTGAGTGTTGTACGCTACGCTACACTTGAAAACGTAGGCGGTATTAAAAGTTCTAATCCCCGTTATACTGACGTAAACAAATAGAATTGAATAAGGAACAATATTCTTGATTTCTTTTCGGCTACTTCATAAGTCTGCACATCCCTGCTCTCTACACAAAAGTCTCACCTCAGTTACATATGGCAGCCGAACGGGCCGAGTTACTTCATACACTTGTGTTGGTGGCACGCAAGGCATGCTGGGTGAAAAGTGATTTGCTCCACGAAGTCAAATCCAGCAATTATACAGACTCTTTTTTCTCGTATATGCGCTTTCAGTAGTTCAGGTGAATAAGTTCATCGCCAGGTCGTTGAGAAATGACATAACTTAAAGCAAACTTGCTTCGAATCTCTAATAAAACGCTTACTTGCTGGTCTGAATAAATGAGTTGAACAATCTGTTAGATGATTTAAGGACGACCTTTTCCTAGTCAGTGCAGGCTGTCAACTACCTTCTATGAATCATTAATAATCACTCAGATAATCTCGTTTTTTGTGTATTATGCCATATTAAGCGGAAACAGGAAAGAAAATTGACTGTGTTTAGATCTGGGGTTGAAACTGGCTGAAGTAGCTAGAAAATGCATTTGTTGCTGAAAAACTTCGAGGTAAAACACAGAGTAAAATCAATTTAAAATAACTTCTAGTAACTCCAATACAGATTTTCTAATGATACGTATTATCGGTCAGTAAATGTTCTTTCTTTACATTTTGGCTAGTAATCTTATTTTATTTTATTTTTGGTTCCCTTTTTCGCATATGATAAATCTTATTATAAGCGCAATTTTATTGCCTCTCCTTACAAAAAAAATAACGCTATGTTTTCCTGGTCTTTAGAAATTTGTTACAACGAGGTTTGGCTGTATTGTTAATGTTCTGTTTTTTATTAGAGATGAGCATGCTATTGGTCAAGCTCTCTAATCAAGATATCATATCAGAATTCTGCTAGTGTGACTGAGAAGAAAAAGTCGGAATTGACTTCTCACTTACAAACATCTCCTACTAGGAACCTACGCTGATTTTCTAGATTCGCACTAAACTGCAGTTTCGTTACGTGTCAATTGTTCCAAATTTCTAATGTTTTCTTCAGTTAGTTGTTAGGAGGCGAGATTTATAATATTTTTGGCTTAATCTTCTCAGTGTGTTACTTGCAATTTTATGATATTTAATTCTTGGTGCCTACATTTTGTGTGTACTGATGTTATTACTTATGTTATTTCTTCAGAGAGAAATTGTGTAATCAATTTAGGAAAAACGTTTGTGAGCACTTTATGTTGTTGGCATTAATTTCTACCTTCATTATTTTAAAAATATTAAATGAAAATAGAATATTATGACAATCAGTTTAGCTTTTGTGCCATTTTGTGGCTTCTGGTCAATCAGAAAATGGTCTTAAAAACAAAGATTTGTAATTTTATGATGAACAAACTCATTGAAAACATTTTTTGACGTGCGGCATAGTTTCCGCGAAAAGAAGTAAAAAAAAATGACCACGATTTTCCAAGATGGTGGCCGTAGCACAAATTTGATTTTGGGAGACTTTTAATATGTTATTTCAGTGGCCAAATAGTATACGTAATACGTATACCAAGTTTCATGATTTTAAGGAATTTTGACATTAAAGCAATCTTTATCCAATAGTGTCAAACAAACAACAGCAGCTTACGTATATTATTTTATGTCTTATAACTCTAGCGAAATTTGTGTTCATTTGTGAAAATTTCAGCGGTATTCAACACAGATAACATTGAACAATAATTTGTGTTTACTACTTTTAAGGGTAATTACAGTAAATATCTTGTATCCACCATCTTAAAACTTGCATTAATATAACGTAACAATCACGAACCTAATACTTCGCCATCTGTTGTTGTTCATACTCATAAATTCGATCATTTTTCTATCCATTAAATTAGGAACGCGTAAGCACATTTCTTACGGAAAATATGGGAAAATTGTGTAACGATATTCTTATTAAAAAAAAAGTACATACTGTAACAGAACAAAATATGACTATTAAAACATTCAGAAACTATGCCAGGTTTCCAAGCTGTTCAAATGAAATGTTAATGCAAGCAGAGGATTGAAATACAATCCATCCCCCCAACATTTTGAATACATAGGTTTAAAGGATCTTTTTGGCGAGAACTGGGTGTGTTGTATTTATCTTGTCTTTAGACATTACGTGATGAATCCCATCCAATGTAAAGAAACAGACAGGTGTTAAAGAAGAGAACACGTTTTTATGAATGTTTATGAGAATGAAATCTTATGAATAAGGACGAAAAGTGATCAGAAAGCAGCAAACGCTTGCAGCTCACTCTGTAAGAAAACTCAAAAACTAACTACAAAATTGGTAATGATCGGCCCAATTAAGATATTAGAGCCCTCTCTCTCAAACACACACACTCAGACAGAGAGACAGAGAGAAAGAGAAAGAAAGAAAGAAAAAGAAAGAGAGAGAGGGGTAGCTAATTTCCAACCAACAGGGCAAATGTTGGTAATTTCGTCACATTTGATAATTTCGTGACACATTAGATTTTGAAATGCCACAATATTACCAAGAGCTGTAGCATTGTTTGGAAATGGCGGCGTTTATCATCATCATAATAGAGTTTGATGACCTAAAAATTCCTAAATATGCCCTATAAAATAACATAGAGGAAATAAAATTATAACAAAATTAAAAAAATATATATATGGCTCTAATTTGCAATATTGTACGCTCTTATTTACAGAAAATGGCTGTTGGGAATGTTTCTAAAAACGTTAGATTTAACAACGTAAGCTATATGTAAAGCACCTTTCTATGCAGAAGCAAAGTAAACGATTCAAACTTTTGACGGATACGTATATTTTGTTTCAGTGTTGCCACATTATATATTTTTTTCGGATTCAAAAAGCTTTCCCTATGAAGCTGAGTGAGTGCACGTACGTAAATTTCTATTATGGTATGACGTGCATTATCAGAAGGAAAATGATGCCTATTGAGAAACGAGTGACTGTCAAAAGCCAAACGTATAAAGGATTATGGACTCGGTTATTTTCTTTTCAGACTCCTGAAGTTTACTGAAATAAAATGTTAAATTGGCTGGCGTCATATTACGAATTATGGAGATTTTAGTAATTATTTGATGTTATCATCTCATATGGAGAACAATATATGATTAAATAAGAAGAAAAACAAAACTTAGACTAACATATATCTTCGGTATAAAAATACATTTACAGAGTCTAAAATACACAGAAGTAATGTTCGATAATACCACACTAATGTTTGTAGACCAGTGTTTGACTGCGGATTGAAACTAAAGTTATTTATGGACTTTAGGCAACTTTGGTTCAGACCGAGATAGATTCTTGTTTGAATGTACTTCCCGCTATTTACCTGAAGTGCATGAAGAACAATTCTAAATCAGAATGGTGTCTACTGTGATCGTTCCCCAAGACCTGGTTGCTAACACAAAGGCTCTACCGAGATTGATTCCAGGCCATCACACTGACCAAACGTTTTGTTCGTTTTTCAACACTATACCAGGTACAACATTTTATGTAAAGGAAACTAGTAGCCTACAAAATCAAGTTTCAAGTTGCTTCTATATACGAAATACCTAATCAAGTGGTATTCGAGGTCTCAAGATAATACAAATATTTTACTCAAGAAAAAGAAATTTACAATCTGTTTCAATATTGACATTTAATTTTAAAAAGCTATCTGTATAAAACAATCACACAAAGATTGACATGTTGAAAAAGAAAAATTAGGCGATAAGCAAGTGAGAACTGTGATTCTACTAAAAATCACGAAGGCTCCCGAGGATCCCCTAATAACATCTCAGACACACAAACATTCATTTTTATAAAATAGGTTGGCAACACTGACAACTGGAATGTTTAGGGTAGGAAACACCAACAACACTTTTCAATTATATCGAATAATGTTTATGTCAAGTTTGGTGCTGCTATGTCTAACGTAATGGAAACAACTTGAAAATTTGAATTTTATAGAAAATAGGTTTGCACCACTGACAACTAGGGAGACACCCACAGAATTTTTCTATTTAATAATATTTATGTCAATTTTGGTGCAGATAGGTCTAACAGAATGAAAGCAATTTGAAAAATAGAATTTTGACAAAATGGCTTTGCAGCACTGACACACTGAACCAATCAAGACGGTTTCGGAAGCTCTGAGCTAGTCTAGCGAATACCTTTCAAACGGCACCTCAACCACCTTATGATGTGATGCAGCCTGAATATTTTTGTGCACGGACGGACAGAATGTGCGGGATTATGAAGTTCCTTTTGGTTAGCTACTCTATCAAGTGACTTAAAATTGATCTAAAGCCAAGAAATTAACCATTAAGTGTATAATAGCTTGAAAAAAAGGAAATAATGAAAATTAAAAATTCAGTTTTTTACTTCAGTTTTAAGTTATAAATAAATTATTATTACAGTTGGCATCGTTCTGAAGCCCTTGTAAATGCTTCTCAGTTGTAAGAGATTCGGTTCAGTAATGAGTTCGTTGCAATAATTTACCAGTAATTTAGTATCTGTAAAAATATTAAATTCAGATATAAAAATAAACACCTGCACTACAGTAAATACTTTCGTATCTAAATTCCCGACTTTCAAATAAATGGAATGGAGTAATTACACTTTACGCAAAGTGAGCTTACTAGCTTATAAAATCAAATTTCCTGATATGACTTTAGCAACCTTTAAAGGTACACACTTAATAGTGGAAACAATGGTTTACATAATGATATCAAATATATCAAAGGTGTTGAGCCTAATAATATTTTTCAAAGTGATAGATATTAAACCTTTAAAAAAATTACACCAGTATCTACTAATTTGGATTTCTATATAAGAATTCCTGTGCCCATCTATTGTTCATACGGTAATTAGGGAAGCGAGGGTGAAATGTTAAGAATTTAGAGTTATTTGTCAATGATAGTGAATCCTGTACGCAACTTCTATAACTAACTAACTCTATGGCTTATGGAACTCGCAAGTTCATCGCCGCAGCAACTAACGTTCGTCATTGGATTCTATCCTGGGAAACATCAACCCAGTTTCCATCACGAAAACCTACTTCTCGAAGATCTCTTCTAATATTGTCCTCGCAATGACGTCTCGGTCTTCCCAATGGTCTCCTTCCATTCGGCCTCCCAACCAGGATAGAATATAATCTGCGTTTTTCCCCCATCCGAGCTATATGGCCTGCCCTCCTTAGTCGTCGCGATTTCATTCATTTTTACATCTGGTGAATCGTACAGTCCGTGGAGTTCTTTATTATGCAATCTCCTCCATTATCCAGTCATCTCGTCCCGTTTCGGCCCGTATATCTTTCTTAAAACCTTATTCTCAAATACACGTAATTTATGTTCATCTGCTAGGGTCGTACTCCAACTTTCGAAACCGTAAAGTATTACCGGCAGAATAACCGTTCTGTATATTTTTTATTTCAATTTCCTTGATATTAATCGCGATCTTAGAAGTTTCTGGACTGAATAGAAACATGCGTTCCCCGATACTAAGCGACTTTTTATTTCTTCTGTGACCTCATTTTTGCTTATTACGTCTGCTCCCAAGTATTTAAATTTGTTTACTTTCTCTATTACCTCATTCCTTATTGTTATGTATCTCTTTCCGATATTCCTTGTGTTTCGGCTTGTTATCATGTATTTTGTTATATCTATGTTTACCTGTAGACCTATCTCATTGCACGCTTCTACTAAGTCATCGGTGTTGCTTTGTAGTGTATCTATATCGTCCCCTATTAAATCTACATCCTCCGCGTATACGAACAGTTGATTCAAACCATTCAATGATAGTCCCTTTTTGTCCCCTTTAATTTTTAAAATCGCATATTCTAACGCAAAGTTAAACAGTAGTGGGGACAAGGCATCGCCTTGTTTCAATGCGTTGCGAATCTTGAAACTATCTGTCATATTATTACCTATCCGTACTCTGCTTATGGGGTCGCTGAGACACATCTTCACTAGTTGAACCAATTTTTTCGGAATTCCAAATCGTATCAGGATACTGTATAACTTTTCCCTTTTGATAGAATCATATGCATTCATAAAATCAATGAATAGCTGATGAACCGTCCCATTGTATTCCCATTTCTTCTCCAAAATTTGTCTCAAGGCGAAAATCTGGTCCAACGTGGATGTATATCTTCTAAATCCACATTGGTGATCTCCAATTATTTCATCTACTTATACACTTAGGCGTGTTAACAGAATAGGCTATTAATTAATACTTTGTAACAGGTTGAAAGTAACGAAATTGCGCGGTAATTATTACAGGCCCATTTGTCGCTTTTTTAGAAAAATATCGGAATGAGGTTTTCCATTCCTTTGGAAGCTCTTCCTTTCTCCATATAGAACTTATTAATTTATGTAGGTCCTTGATTACTGCCATTCCTCCCGCTTTAATTGAATCATAAGTTTGAAGAAGGAAATAAATTCAAAAATCTGTTTTGTGGAAAATTAACAAAAACTAAATAATATTTCTATTATTTATTAAAAGGAAACTATATTTGTACTGAAGATTAAGAACGGTCTTCTAATCCTTGTGTACTGCTCAGACAGTTTTCTGGTATTGTACTTTTTCTTATAAAATTAAAAAAGTTAGTGGATTTATTTCCTTCTTCAAACTGATGGGAAAACGTCTGCTCAGTTGTAAGTGGTGAGACGTAAATATGGAAAAAACGACCTGAAAATGAAGAAAAACGCAACAAAAACCTTCAAATGAATGTTATTTACAAGAAATTTATGCACAATTAACTCTAAAGTTACAAGGAAGTAATAAATTCAGATATTTTTTTTCCTGCTCCCAACTGATAGAAATTTCGTGTTAGGAATGGGGAAAATTGATGTTATTCCGTAACAGTGATAGTAAGAGTTGCTATATGCAAATATCTGTTAACAATAGGAGTTCAAAATAGTAGTTTAGAAGAAAACGTATCTAAATGGGAGTTATTTGTCCCGACTGTGAAAAAGCAGTGTAAAACACCATTTAAGACTAACTAATTTACCTGTAACCTGTTATGCGTGCAGTAGAGTGATGGACTATGGTAGTTTAGTTCATACTATAACTGTTAGAAAACGATCGTATGAAATTATCGAAGCTTGAACTAACTGGTGGAGAGGGTATATCAAAAGCACAATTAAATCAGGAAAGTTTAAAGCGGTGGCTACGTCGGAGAGGGGGAAGCATTATTCAGTTTTATGGTAACTTTGTATAATATACTATTTTAAGCTTGATTATATGCTGGGTGTTTATGAACTACACCGACAAACTTCTGGAGGTGATTCCTCACATCAATACAAAAATAAATTCCTCTGAAAATTTTTTTAAAATGTGCAGTTTCGGAGCTACAGGCTGCCGAAAGCGTGGAAAAATGAACTTTAGATATTCATATTTCTATCGCCACGAGCAGTAGAGCTGATGCGGCATGGTACCATCAGAGACTTTAAATCTACGCTATCCAAAAACGCATATTTTAAAATTTCACAATGGATATCTCAAAGGAATTAGGAGTTTCAGAAATTCTCTGAAGTAAAGATGGGGTCAAAATGAGCATGAATGGGACTATTTTCTGCCAGAAAATAATAATTCGTTTACGCCAAGTCAATATCTCAAATAGATTCCATATACCGAACGATTTATTTTTTTAGTAATGGTTGCATAATAAGTAGGAGTAAGAATTGCATAATTTCACCGAACGGTTTATTTATTTGTTATCAAATTTATTTTTAAATTTGAATTTTATTTATGGTCTTTAGGTATCTAAGGCTCAGGCCGGTAAGGGAGGGGAAAGGATTTGGGAAGGTGTCAGCCAGGGCCTATCTTGAAGGTGCCATCCCGGCATTTACCTGGTGTGACTGAGGAAAAACCCTGGAAAAAAACTCATTCAGTATGGTCTGACGCTGGGATCGAACCCACGACTTCCCGAACGTTAAGCAAACGCTCTACCACTGAGCTACGGTGGCTCGGTTTGTTATCAAAGAGATGGAATATCATCACCCAATAGGATGCTATGAAAGACGTATGTCATCTTTACTCACACGGGAAGTCGTTTAATTCCTGCTCATTTCGGCCTACCTCATCTTCAGGTACATCATGGCATTCGACCTACATCATGACTGTTCCCGCTTCAGGCGCAGTATTTCGTAGATGCAGTAGGTGTTCATTGGTTTGCCAGAATTTTGTTCTTGGATGTTTTCTACCATGCAAAATAAAGATTGCCCTGTACAGTGATTCTGCCAGGATTTTCTGTTTGGGGAGTATAAAGGAAACCCAAAATTGGGAATGTTAGAGTTTCTATTTATTTTTACCGAAAAACAATAATGCTTAAGAACTCCCATTTGGTGGGTTCTGGTGGAATCCCTGGACTCTGATCTTGGGGCAAATGTTCCCTGCCCTTACAGGTGTTTGCGGAGAGGGACTATCATGACGTCATAGTATTCTCGCTAGCGTAAAAAATCCTGGAGTGAATAATTCCGTAACACTCCGTAATGTCCGTAATGTACCCCGTAATGTTTTGACTGTTTAATATGTTGCGATAGTTTGACACAATAATGGCCGATTTCACCGACCTTCCTTAAATGTTAAGTCCATTTAACGCTTCCTCACAGCGCCAGAGTGTTTCACCAACGGGTAACGTCCATAAGTCCTAAATTTCAGAAGTCCTAAATTGCAGAAGTCCTAAAAAAACTTTCACAAGTCCTAAACTTTAGGACTTGTGCAATTTAGGACTTCTGCAATTTAGGACTCCTGCAATTTAGGACTTCTGCAATTTAGGACTCCTGCAAATTAGGACTTCTGTAAACTCCAGTGAACTGGCTTCTTGTCTTTTAGGACTTCTGCAATTTAGGACTTCTGAAATTTAGGACTTCTGGAATTTAGGACTTCTGGAATTTAGGACTTGTGCAATTTAGGACTTGTGCAATTTAGGACTTCTGCAATTTAGGACTTGTGCAAGTTTCGTCCCTTTGCTTTAGTTCTAAAAATCGCCACAAACAAGAGAACCACCGCCACTTCTGTAAACCAAACGTTACAAATACAGTGGATATTTCGTCCGCCATATTGAAGTGATATTGATAAGCTTGAGAAAACTCGTTTAGATTATCCATAAATCCCAATTTTTTCTTTTCGACAAAAAGTGATTGCTTGTGAAAAGGACACTACATTATTTTGAATTGTCTCATCGTACAAATATTATTGACTGCTTTACATTATGGAAGTGAGATTTCAACATGCAAGTGTTCATTTTAATAATAATAATAATAATACATTAGATAATTATAATCAATTTCACACATTAAAAAACTTATTTCACTTGAAGTGAACTATGACTGGATGTTTTGGCCACTTCGAACTATTTCTAGAAAGTCAATCCCGTTCTATGCTAGCTGTTAATAGTCAGTCAAAACTTCATCAGAAATAAAATTCTCAAGAGTTATTTGGATTTTTCCATAGTTAGTTCTCACAGAAAGCCTTACGGAAATATTTGACAAATTCGTTATGTGATTTGTATCTTAATGAGAAGCTCCCCAATTGTCCTCACGATTCTGGGTCAACACCGAAATTTTTGAGAACCCATACCGGAAATCGAACCAGGAACCACGTGCACCGTAGACACGAGCGCTAACCACTCGGATAAGCGGTATTATTATTATTATTATTATTATTATTATTATTATTATTATTATTAGCGAGGTTATATAGAGACAGAACCTACAGCGTAAAATGGGACCCAAACAACTACTCGGCTTTTATCCGAGGCTTTAGGCTCTCAGCATTTAATGTCCGGCCTGTTATGGAGAGTTTCTTTACCAGTTAGTGTTTTTCTATTATTATTATTATTATTTGCTTCAAAAACTTCCAAGTTGAAATGTATGCTGATTCTAAACTGCTGGGAATTCTTGTTGAAACAATGAGCAATTTTGCTCATCCTCTAAGACCCCCAAGTCTAAAATCCAGTCGGGATTGCATTCCCTACTTTGGTGACTACCTGGGACAATGTCTTTCCAAGATATCTCCACGCCCAT
>JAGDQP010000464.1:88576-161340 GCA_022664845.1 Lepisma saccharinum | reverse complement strand
GTATTTTCACCCGACTTACATCGCTGTGCAAAATTTCATCATTGTGCGACACAGGGGAATGAGTTAAATTAACGTTGCAAGGTTTGAGGAGGACACCAGAAACCATTGTGAACTAAAGATAAGAATGTAAAAAAAAATACTTTTTAAATACATATTACTACTAAGCAATACGTACTAAAAAGTAAAAAATAATTTCGTTTATGCATGATTAAAAAGAAAAGCACGTGATGAATTCTCATATACAGTCACTTTATAAATTCTTCGATTTACGCGCCCTATGATTTTCTTTTTAGGCATGCATAAACAAATTTTTTTTTTTACTTTTTAGTACGAATTGTTTAAGAAAAGTTTTTTTTTTAGTTTTCTTTTATTATTTTTTTAAACAAAATATTCTAAAATTCATGCTATTATTTTAATTGTCAAGGGAATATGATTTGTTAGTCGCTCGTAGTACTTACCAGAATTGGGCGCTGGTGGGATCTGAAACAGGATGAGTTAATACAGTCAGCTGAAGTAGGTAACGAGCACGAGTGTGGATGTTAATTCGATAATTTAGTCTGTACTACTAAAGCAGAAATGGTGTTGTCCTTATTTAAAGAGCAAATGGTTTGCCCTTGAATGTATGATTCAAGGTTAAACCAGAACTCCCATACATATACACATACATGGATGATGGGTTTTCTCCCAGAAACGGTACGATTTGACATGATATAGGAAGAAAAAATATCGTGTAAAAAAGAATCATGGAACATGTTTTTGAGAGAGAAAAAAGCATAGTGTCTAACTCTAATTCCAAAGCTGATGTTCCATGTTTTGACACTTCCTTCTGTATTTTGCTTCATGTTTGTGAAACATTGAAAGCGAGCTCAAAGAAGCAATTAGTATATGTTAAGCAACATCACTTTCCAAGTACTTCCAGCACAGATGACTTTGTTTGTTACGAGTCGGTGTGACGTTTGTTATCGGTTGCAATGTTTATTTCATGCCTGGCAAGTAAAGAACCATAGCAAAGAGAATATTATTATGGTGTATATTCCGGTTACTGAGGAAGAGGTAATAGCACTGGTGCCCCGGTAACTGAATTCGATACTGATAATTAGTTATTGCGTACAGATTTGTTTATTTAGCACACTCACAAATATACAGTATTTATGGATTACAGTTTGTGTAGTCTTTTCTTATTGAAACCAATTTTAGACATGTTAAATTAGAATTAATATTATACTCCATTTTTAAATCAAATGCCTAAGATTATATCAAATTTCTAAATGGACGTCTCTGTTCAGAGTTAATTTATTTATATTTAACTTACATTTTGTACCAGACAGACAAACTATGGGCTTAACTCCCACGTCATATATGTCTGAGGAGTCTCTTCGCGTCCGGGCTCTTTGTCTAGATACAATGCCGGAATTCAGCTGGTGAAACAGATTCCAACCTGGATAGCCTTGGATTCAAACCTTTCTGCATTTGTAGTGTCGACTCGAAGTTCTCCAGAATTAAGTTTCTATGGATATCGTTGGCATCTTAGCCGATCATTCTCAACACTTTCCTGCATATTTTTTTTTCAATTCTATTTCTTTAAATTCGATTCCATTACATTTGTTTTAGAAAAATCCCAGGAAAGATCTCCGAAATTGACTTTCTGAAGTAGAAACTACATGACACAAAAATTCCATTGCGGAAAATACAGGATTATGACTTGTGAAAAAGAACTATTATCTTTAACTTTGATTGATTTGCTATTACTTACTTACTTAATCGCTCCTCTTCTATACCTTGCAGTGTCGAGGTTTGATTTGCTATTAACAAGTTCTTATTACTTTTATAAACTACAATTTCAGTTCAACAATTTCATTTCAGTGGCTACCAACTGAAATAATAGTTGCTTATAGAAATTAATCTAAGTATACGTGTGTAAGATGATCGACTTTCTCCAGGCGAGATGAAATATTCATTCAATAACAGACCGACATGTCTTCTCAATTGCTAAAAGTGCTACCTAAGTTTTTAAAGAATAAAAATGTATTAACACAGTGAACAATACAATTTTTAACTTCGAATAAGAGAGACGACTTCGTGTTAACATTGTCCTTTATCATTCCCTAGACAGAAAAGTCGCACGATGTTAAGTCGGGTGACTTTGGTGACCACTCAACACTACCCCTTCTCCCAATCCACGTGTGAAATGTTTCATCAAGTAATTTCCGAACAGCTGTCCCATAGTGGGGAGGTGCATCGCCTTTCATCCAGGTTATTATGATGAAATTACCCAGACATCTTAACTCTTTCAACACTGCAAGGAAATTTTGTTGTCGGAAACAACAACAATCAATGACAAAATGTGTCGTCGTCGTTGCGTCTCCAAAAACCACTACGTGACATTTTGGTCAAAAATGAGATATCCAGTGCAAAAGCACCAGAAGACCATTAGGAATCGACTCCTAAAATTTGATATTTGCATATCTGGTAGTTTCACTGTTATAAAAAAAATGACGGACCGTTGTGTACAGCAATATCAGAATTGACCCTCTACATCCACTCTGTGAAAAAGTAGCACATAAAGCGTTAACATCAAAAGACAATTTCTATGTGCAGTGTACAGCACATAGAAAGAAAGAGCTCTGCCATTAAACAAATTGTTTCGTTTCCGCATGCATATGTGTGATGAACGTTGATCATGTTTTTCGTTTCTCCTGGAGAGTTGTGGTTTTTGCACATAGCGGTTTTTCGAGGCGCATCAACGATGTGTATATTCGGTGAGATGACTTTTGGGCCACCGTATAATTTCATTGTTTTTTTTAGACTAATTAAAAGTTAATTTTAATTCATATGATCGTAACTCTGATGGAATTAGTAAGTTAAAAGGATATTCCAGAACAACATCCTAGAGTCGTTCTTTGTTTAGAGTGTGGAGAAAATATTGCGTAATTCGTCTGGGCACAGGAGGTTGATAATTAGTTTTAAGTTCTACTTTCATAGCTTGTTTTGGTGATGAAGCTGTGTACACATACATCCAACAGCGTGGGATTTAATGCAGTGTTTGTTAAGTTCCACATGACCTTGAAGATACAACGATTTGCAGGAAGACTTTGCAAAGTATATTCAGTGTGACTCATCAAAGCCAAGTACTCTTCCGCTTTCCCAAGCAATGTTCTGTTTTTCACACGTCACATAATCTACCTTTGGGAACGATCAATGAGACGAATCTTCTACAGTTGGAACAACGGTCTGCGACAGAATTCGGATGTATAGTATCTTTGAAATATTGGGACAAACTTCGGGAGCTGATTAAGAAAAAACAGTTACTTTTAAAAATTCCGAGATCTCCTTAGTTTCAGAGCTACAGGCACTTAAACTTCCAGTGGTATCGTCGCAAATGGTACCTTATCGTGACAAGTAACAGCGTAAAGCGGGATCGACTTTACAAGTGACAATCGAAGTTGTGCCAAATACATCTATTTAACTTACGTTTATGATTGACGAATAAAGCTTACAAGGGAAGTAACAATGAGCTCATATCGAAACCTACCGTAAAATTTCACACCGAGGAAGGAAGTCTCACAGAAAGACCATACACAAAAAATCAACTGTTCTTTTGAATTGGAAATACCCAATATGGCATGTTGAAATGTCGCTCACCACTGTCGGCAAGTGCACAATAATAAGTGCAATACCACCCCTTGTAAACTGCGTGTTAATGAGGAAAAGTGAATAACAATAACGTGGGTACATAGTAGACCTAGGGGAAAGTCGTATGGTAGGGTGGACCTTGACGGCAGGCATCTTCCGCCATCTTTAATTCAGGTCAAGCTTTTTAAATAGGAATAGGGTAATGTGATTCATGATTTTGGACTAGAATTTAATCAGAAAAACAATGGTGACGTTAGTTTTAAGATACGCGCAGGTGGTAAAATGTTGCAGGCATATTAATTGTTTATGTTTCCGTTGTGCACAAGTCCCTTACAATACAACGCCTTCTAAACTGCGTGTCAATGATAATAAGTCAATAACAACATGGTGAATATATATGAAGTCGAGAGGAAAGTCCATGATAAGGGGTAACGTGACGGCGGCCATCTTGAATCAGACACAAATTTTGTAACTAGAAAGCATAGCGTGAGATACCTCATTTTAATAGCAAATGTTCTCACCATTCCATTGGTATGCTTATTTGTGCTCTATCATTAACCGGAACGAAGTTAGGCCTGTTTTAATGTGCACTAAACAAAAGAATAAAGAAACAACGATAACGAACGTTTCAAGAGATTGTTCAATATGTTCTCCATTCCTGTTTATTGTTAGTCATTTTGCGTTCCAAGTCACGCCCAACCTTCAGCAAAGTGCTAACTGGAATGTTAACACATGAGGTATAAATTAACATGTTATCTATTTAAAAGAGCGACGTATTGACGTTTGGTACAGAATCACAACAGCCTTAACTTCGTACTGGTTAACGATGGAGCAAAAATAGGCATACCATTGGATTGGTGAGAACATTTGCTATTAAAATGAGGTATTGCACCCTATGCTTTCTAGTTACAAAATTTGTGTCTGATTCAAGATGGCGGATTTCAATATGGCCGCCGTCGCGTTATCTCTTATCATCATGGACTTTCCTCTCGACTTCATATATATATATTCACCATGTTCTTATTGACTTATTATCACTAACACGCAGTTTAGAAGGCGTTGTATTGTAAGGGACTTGTGCACAACGGAAACATAAACAATTAATATGCCTGCAACATTTTACCACCTGCGCGTATCTTAAAACTAACGTCACCATTGTTTTTCTGATTAAATTCTAGTCCAAAATCATGTATCACATTACCCTATTCCTATTTAAAAAACTTGACCTGAATTAAAGATGGCCACCATCAAGGTCCACCCTACCATACGACTTTCCCCTATGTCTAGTATATATACCCACGTTGTTGTTATTCACTTTTTCTCATTAACACGTAGTTTACAAGGGATGGTAATGCCCTTATTATTGTGCACTTGCCGACAGTGGTGAGCGACATTTCAACATACCATTTCGGGTATTTCCAGTTCAAAAGAGCAGTTGATTTTTTGTGTATGGTCTTTCTGTGGTACTTCCTTCCTCTGTGTGAAATTTTACGGTAGGTTTCGATCTGAGCTCATTGTTACTTCCCTTGTTAGATGGGATTTCTATGGTTGCCCTACGAAGCCATTTTATTCCTTCACAATAAAATTCTTAAGTTGCAATACCTGTCTATGCATCATAAATATTGCTTAAGTAGAAGTATCGGATACTACTCCGACTGTGATTTGCTAAGCCGACACTTCTCACGTCATTATGTGTCGAGATATTACATTATTTGTGATGATGCCGCCGAAACTTCGAGCGCCTGTTGTTCCGAAACTACTCATAATTTTAATTTTTTTCAAACGAATTTTTTCCTTGTCTTGATCTAACTAATTACCTTCCGAAGTTTCAGCAATTATTTCAGAGACACATTTGACGCGGATGAGTGTTGCGTCTTTCGGCAAGCTGCTACAGTATATAAGGGTCAACTAATTGGTGTGGCAGAGAGACAGCATGCAACTGGAGAAAAAGAAGGAAAAATCATGAACTTATTACCGGAAGTTTTAATAAACTGTTATTACTTTAGTGAATGTGAATCATATACAATTCTGCAAGTACAAAAAAGAAAATGGAAAATTGTGTAAAAGAAAAAGGACATACTTTCCGATATTGTTGTCAGACTTTAATTGCCCGATATGCCTGAAATTACCACCGCCAATAAGGTATCTTTAGTCTTAATTAATTTCCTATTGTGCTGTATTTTATTACTTGAAATCCGTGCAAATCTGTTAACCATGTTCTTCTCTCAAAGAAACATAATATATTAAATTATCATAATACAATTATTAACCATAGAATTGGTAATGCACAAGTAAAATGTGGATATAATTATCTTGAGGCCTTTATCCATTCTTAATTTAATTAAAACAGGCTGGCAAGGCTATAAGGCAAGACGCTGAAACTGTAACGCTTGTTGTGTGTTTTTTATAATAAAGTTAAGTATAATGGTTTTGTCAGCCTGTTTTAATTAAGTAAAATGGCTGCACAGCTTCCTTTATTATAAGGGAAACAAGTGAATGCGGCGATTCTATTAACAATAACGAAGGCTCCGAGTTTCTTTGACAACATCTCAGATAGCTACACATTAATGTTTATAGAATAGGTTGGCAGCACTGACAATTATAATGCTGCGTTTTGTGTTGAATGATGTTCATTACCAAGTTTGATGCTGCTTCTTCTATCGTAATGGAATTTGAAAAAATCGAATTGTTCACAAAATAGGTTAGCAACACTGACAACCGGGGTGTTTAGGGACGCGAACACCCACGGTATTTTTTGTATTGTGTCGAATAATGTTTATGCCAAGTTTTGTGCAGATTAAAAAAAAACTCAAGCTATTGGAAAAATGATTTTAAAAAATGGGTTGGCTACAATGAGCCATTACAGCAATCAAGGCTATTCCTCGGATCTGAGCTAGTCCAGATCCTTTCCGAAGATACCTCAACCATCTCTCTACACCTTGTACTTTCAGCTTTATTTTTTGACACTGAGAAACAGACGGACGAACTGAGCGGTATTATAACAAGATAATTTTTTTATTAGCTACCCTCTTAAGGGATCCAAAATAAGACATTTTTGTAACGTCACGGGTCACATAATTTTCTCTCTACTGTCTGTCCCCTGTGTGAAAGGTTCTATATTAAGGTGTTGGACGATTTTGTGGCACTCCCATGGTGGCTTCATGTGAAAGAGAACTAACACGGGTTCACGCAAATATAACAATGTAAGTAGAGAACTCTACATAGAAATACAGTACCTATCATGGAATTTCTATGTTCAAACTTCTTCGTATGACCCCCGACTGAGTACGCTCACTTTATGTGCCCGTGGTTATGTGTTCAAGCCCGCGGGGGTCCACTGAAGAGAGTGGATAGGAGTCCAATTCATCAACAATTGTAGGTCCCGTCCTTAGAAGCTCACCAGTTAATGAAAATTCATTCATTTAAACCTCTTCATATTTAACATATTGATACTTTATAGTTGCAAATGGAACTCTTATTTGGGAAGCCTACTCACACCAGTCAATCTGACTAGGATTCTCCTCAGTCACACCAGGTAAATACCAAGATGGTACCTTGAAATAATACCGGCTCCTTAAAATGTGATAAACAAACAAAAAATGACCAAAACAATGATCCTCGGAAGCATTATTCTGTTTGCTGAATTTGTAGAGGAAGCCTTGAAATGATGCGAGGACTTAAACAAATTAAAGCCGCACGTCTCGGAATAAGTTAAACTATAGCAAAAGCAAATAACATAAATTTTAACAAAAATATAAAAATTAATAACATGAAAGTGGAGTTGTATTATTTGATTGTAGAAAAGAAAAATACATTTGTAGTACATGTAGTGTAAGTATTGCATGGAAGAAATTTCAGCTTTTCAAATATATTGTGACGCACGAATTTTACTCTATAAAGAAAGGAGAAAGTACTGAATATGTTCTACCTATAATAAATGCGTAGTAGAAGAAACCAGAAACTAACACTGCAGTCATAAAATATTGACCAAAACGAAATAACATAGACAAAAACGTTGTAAGAAAAGTCTTTTTTGTCGAAATGAAGGTCGGCAGGACTCATGTCAAGGATAGTGAGGAAGTAGGCAAATATTATCATTGACTGTACTCAAGAAACGGTTAAAGAAATGGATGACGGCATCTACCAAGAAGGTCACGTAATCAACGAGGTCTTGGGAGGAGAGTGAACTAAGAAACCACAAGACAAAGGATCGGGAAAGGGCCCCTTGCCTCATTTCGAGATAAAGAGCTATCGGAAAACATAAAAGGCATGTGTTCATTTGCAGTGCATTCTTAAAAAATCAGGACCCCATACTAATCTATATGAGCTGGTAATATAAAGAGTTTTATTGTAGACTAGCAGATTTGCCCGCACGTTGGTGCGGGGTGAATAAAATATGTTGGTAACAGTCATCGGGACTGTCACCAATACTCGCTTCCTCGTGGCGGGCTGCGCCCTTAACTTGGGAAGTTTTGGGGCGATGCGCCCCCTTTGTCGTTACTTGACTCTCCGAGGGGGCTTCGCTCTCATGGGGCTGTTCTGCCCCCATAGGGGAGCTTTGATTTGCCCTCCACCATTGGTGCGGGGTGAATAAAATATGATGGCAGCAGTCAAGATGGAGACTATTTCAAAGTGTTGTAATATTTCTTAAATTACTCTTGATAGTTTAAGATGCCGAATTTCGTATCTCTAGCTCAAACGGTGTGGAAAATGGTTTTTGGGCGGCCATTTTGAATTCAAGATGGTGACTGATAACTTCCCACACCGGTTCAATATTTGATTATGTGCGAAAAATCGTTCCAATCGGTCAAACCGTTTTGGCGTGATGATAGCACCACACAGGCACATGCATTACATTCTTTTCTTTAGTCCATAATGGTTTGCGGTGACAACGTTAATTTAACTCATTTCCTGCGGTCATGGAATAATGAAATTTTGCACAGCGACGTAAGTCGGGTGACAATACAATATTCCATTGTTACTTTCATATATTTCTATATTTTAAAAACATATTTTAATATTTTTTAATATGGATATCTTTATCCTAAAATAAATACTAGCCTACTAAAATAAATATTACAATTTACTTATTTTCATTAAATTGTTATTTTAGTTTATTTATTATTTTCTTATTTATTTATTTATTTATTTATTTATTTTTTGTGAGAAGGTTACGGATTTTATAAATATATTTACTGATTTTTTAATGTTGCTTAATGTAAGCCGGAATAGGGATGGACTTGTTTTTGTAAGAAGCTATTTATAAGAAGGAATTGCTAGCATTTATCAGATGAAAGTTGGCTTTGATCTCCTGATACATCAAATTTGACAGGTGAATTGCAGGTGCGCTCGCCCATGGGAGGGCAGCGCTTGGGGCAGAAAATCAACTTATCATTAGATCCGTGAATGGCGGAAAGTAAAAGACGATCTCCTTTCTTTATTACTTAGGATATTTTCCTATGGTCAGTTGTAGAGTGCAGTCAGAAGAAAGAAGTAGTATACTTCCGAAACTATTATATTTTAATTTATTTTTGTTATTAAAGAATATCAGCCTTGTCAGAAAGCTGTGTTTTCTTTATTCGAATTGGATGAATTTACTGCCTTTATATACATATTTGTGACATTCGAAGTTCCGGAGCCCTTAAATTTTGGTAATCTGCATATCTCATTATGTTGCTTACGATGTATTAGATGTGAATAGAATTTGTTTGTTTGAGAACCGTGACTCTTCATTGTGAGTCAGCAATCTTCAAGAGCTGAACAGCTAGTTAGGTAATTCACATTACGATGATTACGTATGTGGATACATATGTGTTTAGGAGCATATGTACCACGAATAAAGATAAACATGAATTCATTTGTGCAGAAAATTACGTTACACTACTACCCATTTCATAAAGACTGGCCCCTGACTTCGCGGTTCTGCCATGACCTAACCTCAAACGTTATATTAGATTGTCGTACCTCGTTCGAATTGTTAGAATGTTGCCTTTTTAATACTGGACACATAAAATTTTCATGTGTAACGTGTGGTATGAAAAAACATACAAATTAGAGAAAAAGTACTATTTTTTGGAATTTTTTTGGAAACTCGATGTTTATACGAGTGTATCTCCGAAATGAGATCACGTAGAAAAATTTCCTTGCACGATATGTAGATGCACCTATTGACTGTAATTGATGAGAATCTTAATTCTCTTCACTAACACTTACTCCTCGGCGCTACAGCTCGGGGTGAGTTTTGGCCTCCTGTGCAAGCAGTCTCCATTCCATCTCTTCTTGTCGTGAGCCATTTGCTTCCATCCTCTTACTTTCATCTTTTGGAGATCACTCATCACATCATCTATTCATCTTCTCTTTGGTCTTCCTACTTTCCGTTTGCAGTACAGTTTTCCTTCCATCATTTTCTTTGGCATTGCTCCATCTCCCATTCTCTATACATGGCCTAACCATCTACTTCGTTGACTTTTAATATATCTTATTAGATTTTGTTACTTAATGATGTCCTCTAACTCATCATTGTGCCTCTTTCTCCACACGCTCCTGTCCCTCACTGACCCGTATATTTTCCGTTTTAATGCGTTTTCTATTTCTACAGTAATTGTCCATGTTTCTGAGGAATATGTAATCACCGGCCGAATCATTGTGTTGAATATTTGCAACTTAGTAGTTCTTCGTAACACTCTAAAAATGTACCAAAAGTGGCCTTCCAAGTAATATATGAAACCGAAAAGTGACCAAAGTAATATATGAAACCGAAATTCCAGAACCAATGTTGTATGTATATGTAATTGTCACTTATTAATAAAACTTATTTCTTTAACGAATTGAATTGAATTTCTAATTCAATATTAGCATGAATACTCCTAATATACTCATATGAATCCAATTTATTTCCATTATAATAAAATAACTTGCGTAGTGACATTTGCTTAGTGAAACAAGCCCTGGAAAACCTGGCAGTATGACTAGCAGCACGATTACACCTGCACTCCTCTCCAGTGCCAGTCAGTAATTCACGACCGTAAGGAATAGACCACGGAGGATGATTACTATATCATCAAACTGTGATTACTTTTTTTTTATTTTACTTCTGCAAATCAAATGTGTGTTTATTATTTAAAATCATCCTGTGTAGCGCTAGAGTGAACCAACTTGACAAGCAGAAGAATATTATAAAAGAACTTGCTCGTCATGGAATAAAGAGTAACAGAAGAAGCAGGAAATATTAATCTATAATTTATAGCTTATGTCTGATCAAATTTATTGACGAGTACCTTCAGGGCAGTCAAGCTCTGTGAAACCCCACTTCAGAGGCAGGTCAACACACGAGATATCCTGTTTGTAGTTGATATAGTTTATATTGAGGGAGAAAACAAGACCAAAAATTGTAGCTTATAACAGTAAGAACCTAGTTGTTATAGGGTGCGGTTCGAGTAACATATTCCAATAACAAATTCCTGTAATCATTCAAACGACCCATCCATATAAACAAGTCCAACTGATGTAGCTTCGATAGCTGCCTACTAATTAACTATGGAGGAAGTCATTGATGTCAAACCTTTCTCAGGTCATACATATTGAGTGGGAGTTTTCAGTGTTTCTTCAGTTTCGTCACGTGAATTCAGGGATAATTTCTGAAATATCACCCATAGTCACTTTCTTTGCTATTTTTCTTTTCTCCTGAAGTACGATTTCTTCCCTTAATCTTGTGGCAAAGTTAGAACTGAGAATGACAAATTAAATATAATATATTACAGTGTGTGTGTGTCTACATTTATTAAACCGTTACTTCTCGAGTATGTTTCATAAGCAGTAATAGAAATATCAATCTTTACATTGTTAGAGCATACATAAAACTGCTCTTTGGGTTGTTTAGCTCCATATGGTTCTAGGATGTAAGTGTGGTTGAAAGGTCTTACAAGTAACCCTATCGTTGGTTCAGAGAGCTTTTTCGATCATAAAAACTTGCGCAGTGGCCAAAAGTTTGATTAAAAAAAAAAGTACTTATGCTATAATCTAAGTCTGAAAACACGCATTTATTTGTATAATCAGTTAGAAAGTAAGTTCGTCGTAGCCGCCATCTTAAAGTCGGTCATTTTTAATCTTGCTAGATTTTTTTTAATGGCAAAAGGATCATGTAACATACCAATCTGGGCATACATTGGTGAAGTCAGTTTTGACATAAGTTTACTTTTGTGGTAGATAATGAGATGTGACATGAATATCCGTGGACAGTTGATTCAAAAGACTGGAAATACTGTTCTTTTTGAAACAGTGCAAGAAATGGAAAATCTAATGCATACTAATGAGTACTGCATATATGGTACCCAGTATTCATTAGTATCAGAAAGGGCGTTTCCTTCTTTGCACTATTTCCAAAAGAACAGAATACTTGCAGACTTTTGAAGCAACTACGCAACTTAATGTCACACATCTCATTATCTACCTCAAAACTAAATTTATGACAAAACTGACCTCACCAACATATTTCTGGTAAAACTCTAGCTCAGACTGATATATTACATGATCCCCTTCTCATTAAAAAAAAATCGAGAAAGATTAAACATGGCCGACTTCAAGATGGCGACCATGACGAACTTACCCTCTAACTGATAGTATATTTCACCTAGTGTCCATTAACGTGTATTGGTTTTCCATTTTTTAAGCGTTATACAAATAAATGTGTGTTTTCAGACTTAGGTTACACTAGACCCCTATAAGTATTTGTTCTTTTGAATCAACTTTTGGCCACTGCGCCCGTATTTATGGACGAAAGCACTTTTAATCATGCTTTCTCGAGGATCCCTGCTGTACCTCTCTCCTTTGTCAAGTTTGGTCGAAAAAGCGCTCTGAACCATCGATAGGTTTACTTAGAACTAAGCTTTGATGGTACTTCCATAAAAATTTGCTAATAGATGTTACTAAGGCCGAGATAGAGTAACAGAAGGATGCGGAAATAAGCCAACCAGGGCATAAATTGAAGGTACTAGTCCGGCATTTGCCTGGTGTGAATGAGGAAAAAACCTGGAGAAACCTCATTCAATATGGTTGGCCGCTTGGTTCTACATATTCGAGCAAAAATAAGTGATTAGCAATTATATTTCACGCTGATAAAGTTTGACGACCGTCCCTTTAGATCTGCAAATGAGTTTCTTCACCTACTTACACTTTAACATAGATGAAGATAATTTAAGCAAAGACGTGTAGGAAAGGTGGGATATCATATTTGAAAAGTAAGTGGGCAAATGTCTTCTGGATATAAAGGTTTCTTCTGCAGCAGCATTTCTCAACCTTTTGGAAGCCTTTACTGCACAAAAAAGAAAAGCATTATATACTTCTAAAATAACGTTCCTCTGGGTGGGAGTTGACCCGAGGGCCACAGTCACAACAATCCGATCCTGTAGACCACGGAATCCCATACTCTAGCTGGCGTTCATTAGTTCGCGAGAGACATCTGTAGTAAAAGGGTAGAAATTTGGCGGAGATAACTTGAGGCGAAACAGTGTTAAGGGACTTCAACGTATTGAGAACACAGCAGAAGTACAATGAAACAAAATCCAATCGATTTCAAGTTTGACAAGCTTCCTCGCTTAACTTAGGTTAGTTATAACAATCAAGACAACAATGATGTTCCAACAAGTTTCTTTCACGCTTATTTATTATGTAAATATCAAGTTCGACAAGTTCAAAACAAATGACTGACAACCTTGTTGCAAGCTTGCATGCTAACTTGGATATGATACCAGTATAACTACACATTTTTCATTCTTTCTATTCACTGTAAGGTTCTATATTTTAAATATGTTTTTGATAAACATATAACAAAAGATCTGATGTAGTTTTGGTATTTCTAACAGGCAGTATTTCCAGAGTGAAGTAAGTGCCAATTTTAATTTAATAATAATAGTAATAATAATAATAAATTAATAAATCTTCCTTTTTAATGGAGCGTGATCAACAATTATTTTATATACTGTAGTTCATAAATCATTACGATCGATGTACTCCTGGGCACCTGGGGAAGATAAAGGTGGTTGAGCGTGGGACTGGTCACCCCACCTCACTTCGTACTGTAGGTCAAGAAAAATGTGGAGCGCTACCTCCATATCCCCATATCCCCATACGCCGTGCGTATCGCTTTTTTTTTTTTTACCTTTTTTATGTCATTATGGAGGTGGACAGACGCTCACTTTATTTTGGAAGTGTATCTTCGGGCAGAAAGGAACTTGGAGAAATCACAACCGAAAGGCTGTAGCTCAGTTGACATAGAGTTGGATTTGCATTCAGGAAATTCTGGGTTCGATAATCACTGGCCAACCATCCTGAGTTTTTTTCCACGGTTTTTCGTCAGTCACGCCAGTCAAATACTGGGATGGTGCCTTCAACTTGGGCTCAAGCTGACTCCTTTCCGCATTCCTTTCGTTCCTTATTCCAACCTGGGCCATAGATGCCTAAAAGCCATAAATAAATTCAATTGGCGACATCACTGCTTAGAGACGTCGTTGTGCCGTTACTGAATACTCTGCAGATGGAGTAACTGTCTCCGTACATACTCCTGAAATTTACTTAAGAGTTAATGTGATACAAAAACAATCTATTAAAAAAGTCTCTATGTTCCGCATACATACGTAAATGACGTATAGACTGAGCTTACAAGATAGCCAGCCTGCAAGAATAATGTGCGTCACATGTAAGGATGCTGCACAAAACAAAATCTTTGTTTTCACTTATTTTTTTGTGATAATGCCATTATTTCTACATCACGACGTGACCTTCCTTTTTCATTGTTGTTTTATAGCAATAGTCACTCCTCATATGGCTTGCAACACAAGTTGAATACTTTCACACTAACGTAAAAAGAATAAACGCTTTATCTTAAGCGTACATGTGATTGTGAAATGGCGTATATCTCTCTCTTAGCGAATGTTTTGCTCTAAGCAGTGTGGATAAATAACCTTGAGAATGATCGTTCGTAGAGAAAAAAATACATTAAATATCCGGAACTAAGTTGCGAAAATAGAAGGTAAAAAATATCATACAGAAAATACCACTGTTTGTGTCCCATGACCCAATTGTCATCTTATCTTATTACCAGTCACGAAGTAGTCCTCCCTTTAAATAAGAAAACGAAAGTGATGGCAATGATAGCTGCTGGTTTTTTTGTACCGTGTTAATATGCCCACAATCACTACAAACTATTAATCCGTAACCTAGATGTTGGTTATCAGCTCGCAAAATCTTATATGATTTAATCTCAAATACGCAGGAACATGGTTCGCACATTAACCAGAACGTTTTATACCTCTTCCATTAAAAGAAAAACCTATTCCAATGGACGATAAACGAGATTAAAGGTGTTCTGAATGTGTAACTTGCTTTCTAAGGCAACCAATAAAGTTCTGACGGATCTTTAGCCTACAAAGAGAAAACGCAATAACATGAAATAAGACGCACCTGGAAAATCAAAAATAGATCCCAGCAACAGCAATGACCTGTTTTCAACGCTTGAACAAACTATGGTGATAGAACTCAACGGAACGTGAACGAAAAATATCGTCTAGTACGTGTATAACCTCGTCAAGGGTTCGGAATCGTCTTCCTCGCAGATAGTTATCTAACGAATGGAAGAAAAGGCACTGCGAAGGTGCAATGTCAGTGGAATATGGAGGATGCATTAATGTTTCCCAGCCAAGTCGGATGGTGTCACAGAGATCTTAGCAACATGTGGGTTCGCGTTCTCTTGTAAGACAAGGACACCTATTCGATTCACAGGCACTGGCTCCACTGTTTTCAGTTTATTATGCACAGAGCTGAAACGTGTCACCGCGTCAACTTTCGGACTAGGTCACCGGTTCTAGACTCCGGCCCCGGTGAACCGATTTAGACCAGGTAACCCGCAGGACAAAACAGAGCTTTTAATTTATTTCCTTGGCTTTGAACATTAGGCCCTATTTCTTTCAGGGCTAATCAGGACCGGAGTTGTTACTCCCAGAGTACGAAAAATACGACTCCGAAATTCCCAGTTAATTATGTTCCCCAGATTGGATCAATTGGGTCACGGCAGTAAAGTTTCGGACTGAGTCACCTATGTTTGGGTCACAGGCCGGGCACAAAAGTCTCATACATTCGAATTGCTGTGTACAGTTGCACTGATTGTCTGGCCGAGTGGCAGCAGTTCTCAATCTACGATACTTCGAGAAGTCCACCAAGCGCAGAATATAATCTTCTGTTGATGAAGTGGAGAATTTGGTTGTTCCCGAGCGAGTTTATGTGGTGCCAATCAACGATGAAGGCGCCGTGGAGTATCGAAAAGAATTCACTTATCATCGTATGTCAGCACCCTGTCCTGTAACGGATCCTTCCGCTGACGAGACATTCATTTAGGGGTACTCGTACCACAACTCCACTTCGCGTGTCTGAAGGACAACGAACTAAAAATATTCTCCGTGGAATTGGGGTGGGCCATCCCCAGGGTTGTCTCTCTGTCTCGATCCCTGGCATGGCTTCCATGCACGGAGCCAATAGGACCTGTAACTCAAATTATTGTTACACAAAAAAAAAAAAAAAAGAGAGAGAGAGAGAGAGAGAAAGCAAAGATGATGGAGGGAATTGGGGATTTTTCTTTCAGCCCAGTTTCCGGCAGCAAACCTGGGCCTTTCTGCCGCGGTTGGGGGGTATGGGATTATTCTTTATTTTTGTTTTATTTTTTTCAGATTGTATATTGTACACTTGAGTTTACATTATTATAATTTTACAATTATCATTATTTAAAGGTTTTTATTTGTTTGTTTAATTATTTTAAATTTCTGTGATTGTTTATTTATTCCTATTTTCATTTTCTGTATTTATTTTATCACTATCGCGTGTCATTCATACATCATACATCACTCTGATTTATTTTATTTTTTGTTTCATTTTGTTTATTTATTTGTTATTTTAGTTATTATTTACGCTTTATTTTGCATTAATCCATTTATTAGCTATCTGCTTATTTCTCTCTTTATTTCCCTGTTTTATACAATATGAAGAAAAAAATAAGTTAAATACACATCCTCAAAATTTATAGTGCCCCATTTAACTATTACTACATAACACCCCTCTCCTAAACTACTCAAATCCAACTACAACTACAATCCATCCTATTCACATTCTCTCGCACATTCACTCTGGCGGTATTGTTGAGTCCAAGGGTCTGGTTCCCGGCTGCTGGACACTGGTCCTCCAAATCAGCCGATTGGGGCAGATTCTGGGTTCCTCTCCTTTTCCTCTTCTTCGACCGCTTCCATCTTCTTATTCAGCACACTTACACTACACTCACACTTTTTCACTCTTCAGTGATTTTGTAGGGTTACCAATCCGGTGTCTCGGGATTCCGAATGCCGTCCAGACCTCACGGGTCGGCAGCCAGACACCACGGGTGTTTTCATTTTATTATTGTCACATATTCGCGATTCACTTTCAACACTCTATACACACGCTCCCATCCGCCCGGCGATTCGACTCTTTCGAAACAACCGTAGAATTGTTCTTAAACCACAAACTTTGCGTATTTCTGGTATTTTTTTTTCGTCAGGCCCCATACAATCACACTCACGCACACACTCATCCATCCTATTTACACTCTATGCTCGTTCGGTTTCTTGAGTTTTTTTAATATCCGTACTTGTTTTCCCATTTATTTTCGCTATTATCTATTATCGCAATATTTTTTTTTTCTCTATATGTTGTATTTACGTTGCCAACCTAACCAATATATCGCTTTTATTTTCATCCTGTATTATCTCAGCGATAGTAAAGCCATTCATTTGGTCTCTTAGATCCGCAATCCGGGCAATACCCGTTCCATCCTCTCTTAGTTGGTTAATAGGACACTTGAGAACAACATGCTCTGGTGTTGAATTCTCTCCACATTCACAAACCGAGGATGCTTTCTTTCGTAGATCATGCAGCTTGGTGTTATATGACCCATGTCCACTTAAAAAGTGGACCATTCCTTTGTCTTGATTCCAATTTTTCCATTTCAATTTTTCTCTTATATCGTTTACTAGTAAAAAAAAATCTTCTTGACTTCGTTGAATATTCCCATTCATTATGCCAGTTATCGTTAACAATTTCAGTTATATGATCTTTTGATTCCGATATTTGCCTTAATATTTCGGTTGCTCTTACTAATTGATTTCTTTTTAGCCAGTAAATTGCTGCTGATTTTTTATTTCCATACTAAGAAGGGGGAGGGGGGCAATCCTCGGTGTTGTGTTATATGCTCCGGCCATTCTGAGAAGTACTATTCGTTGAGCTCTATTTAATTTTTTCCCCAGCTTTTATTTTCATTAATTATATGGGTCCAGATGCTGGCACCGTAAGTTCCAATTGTATTTATTATTTGATTATGATATAGTTTAATTGTTTTTAATGGGAGTTTAAATTGAGTGTGTGCCAATGTTATTAGTTTATTTCCTATCTTTAAAAGTCTGCTTCTCGTTTGTTCTATATGTTCATTGAAATTCATTTTCTCATCTATCGCCACACCCAGATATTTGAATGTTCTTACTCTTTTAATATCTTTATTATTATATTTGATTGACGGATTCCTAGTTAATTTATTTTTAAAAATCATATATTTCGTTTCTTCTGCAGAGACAGTTAATTTATTGTTGTCACGCCATGTTTTTAAGTTATTAATTATTTCATTCATTTTTCGTTCAAGCTCTCTTCTAGTACCGCCTTCTACTACAATTGCCACATCGTCTGCATACGCTATCACTGAATATGTTTCTTCCATTCCATCAAGCATTTTCAAACAAGGATCTATACAGATGTCCCAGAAAATAGGCCCACAGATCGATCCCTTGGGACATCCTTTTTTGGTATCCTTTCCAGATGTTCCCCCGGAGCAGTCAGATGTACTTTCCTATTTCTGCAATAGTCCACAAGTATGCTTATCAGATGATCAGGGAGGTTTATTTCTTCCATCTGGACGAAGAGCGCCGGCCACCATAGATTGTCGAATGCTCCCTTTATGCCGATGTACAATGCTAGGGCATACTTTTCTTCCATGTTTCTGACGCTATTACAGAATCTGTTTACTGCATCATGTGTAGATTTACCTTTTCGGAAGCCATATTGCATATTGTCATCTATCAAGATTTCTCTATAGTTTTGTAATTTGCTTATTATTATTTTCTTAAAAACATTTCCAATTACACTTAAAAGACATATCGGTCGATATGATCTCGGGTTTTCTTTAGGTTTTTCAATGCTTTTCAGAAAGATAATTAATTTTGCTTTCCTCCATCTGTCTGGTAATTTTCCTCGTTTTAAACATTCCGTGCTTGTTCTATTTCATTAGCCAAATCCTCCAATATCTGATGTAATTTCTGGCAGTTGTAAATTTCTTTGGAATTTCTCTTTATTTATTCTCCTGACATTATATCTAAAAGTTTCTTTCACTGTGCTCCGTGCTGCCTCCTGGTTTTTAGTTGGACATTGAATCTTATTACATTATGATCACTGCCTGTAATTCCATCCAGGACACTCCAGCTGTTGATGTTTCCGGCCATATTTAATGTTGTTAGTGTCACGTCTACATTAGACTTAGCTCCGGCTCGGTTACTAAAGGTAGGGGTTCTCCTTCCCTATTATGAATGATAAGATTATTTGCAAAAATCAGTTCTTCTAGAAGTTCTCCTCTTATTCTATCTCGGTTATTTGCGATATTACTAAACCATAAGGGTGATTTGGCGTTCGCATCAGTCGTTATTAAAATTTTGTGGTTGCGATAATCATTTAGGACATTTTCCAATTTTATCAGGTATCGTTCGATAGCGTTCCGAAACTGAAAGTACATGTATATGATTATAAATTTTCCATCTCTAGTCAATACTTCTGCACATGTGCTCCATTCGTCTATATATTGTGTTAGTTCTACTATTTGAAATTTTTTATTCAAATTTATTATAGCGGATTTTGGGTTGCTTCCTGATATAATTTGGGATGACGTAAAATTTCTAATTTTGCCTTTATATGTGTAGGGTTCCTGAAAACACAGCATGTCCACCTTCTGCTCCTCGGACAATTTCCTCAGCGCTGCACCAACTAATCTAGAACCTTGTGCACTAAATTGCAGCACAGAACACTGTTCAGCCATTATAATTTGGAAATCTTGTATGCTCATAGCTTCGCGGCCACTCTTTGGAGTCCAAGACCACTCTACCATGCGTCCTTACAAAATCTTTGTAAATTTAGTTTAGTTTGAAGTCCTCGGATCTCCTTTCTAATAGGTCCTTAGGATCGGTTAGCAAGTTGTTTCTTTTTAATGAAATTCTGTCGACAGCACCAGGCGTCGGAAAGATTATTCTCTCTCCATCATCATGTAACTTCCTCACCAACTGTCGAAGCGCAGTCATCAAAACTTGCGGTTCCTCCAATGCTGTGAGCCTGTAACGATTTTCCTCTACATTGTAGTTCCATATAAAGACTTTCTTTTTTGTTCCTGTTTCGGCCGAGGCGTTTGTTTCAACTTGTGATGTTGCACTGTCTTCCTCATGATCATCCTCGGGTTTGTTTACTTCTATCCCCATTTCTATATGATTTTTATGTCCTATTTCATCCTTGTTATTTGTGGTAAGTTGTTTTCCACATCTTTTTCATTGATTTTTTCAGGTTCCGTTTTTAGTTTTATTGTTTCACCGGGGAAAATACGGCCCGCCACTTTTCCTTCCAGTTCTTTTTTGTTGTTGTTGTTTGGGTTCCAATACTTATTGTTATTTTGTCTTCCTTCACGTTTTGGACTGTTTAATTAATCAATTTTTCTCTTTTCGTTTTCCTAAAATAGATCAGTCTTTTTCGATCTCGCCTTTTCTGAAATTTTTCTTTTGTTCTTGAGTCTCCATTTTTATCTTATTTTTGTTGTCCTTTTGGGATATTATGATCTTTTTCTTCTTGTTCTGATTCTGGATCTGATGCATCCAAATTTATTATAAATTTTGTTACATGTTCTTCTCTGTGATTGCTTTCTGTTGTTTCACTTTGCATTTTCTTTTTATATAGGATACTAAAACTGCCCCTATCACTTGTTATTTTTTATTAAGTCTCTATCTTTGATGTACATTTTGAAGATTAGTTTATTCTCTTCTTTAATATATTCCGAGAATTCCGCCAGAACGTCATCTGGGTTATGTTTCCACAGCCCCATGCCGATGGCCGGAATATTAATTTGAATTTTGCTTCTAATTCTTAAATTTTGAAAATATCTTAGTACATCTCTTAAAGTCTTCTATAAATGTTTCTTTCGATGATTTTATGTGGATGAATTTACAATTGTATTTGTTTGTGGAGTAGAAGATATTTATCTCTTCCATCGCTTATGTTTATTTTCAAATCCTCCATTTCATCAATTTTAAATTATTCATGTGAATCTGCCACTTCTCGACCGAAGCCCCTTGGAAATGTTACTAGTTCCGGATTTTTGAAATGTAATATTATTTGATTATTTTTAGAGAATTCTCGGAGTTTTGCGTTTCACTTATTTCTTCTATCCAATTAATGAATTGTTTTCTTCATTTTTATCTGTCCAATGCATTTCTCTTTCCTTTATCCATATTCGGTCCCACTGTGTACTGTCTGTAAGAGAGCCAGCCATAGTTGGTACGACTAATATCTCTTGCTTGAAGTGTTTTATACGTAGAGCATTCTCGATAGTCTTCCGCATTGCACTCTTTCTTTCTCAGTTTACATGGGATGCATTTTGATGGAAGATCTTTTTTTTGAACATGCAGCCCTTTTGTGTCCTTTCCAGCGCAATGTGTGCATACTTCCGCATCATTACAGTATTTGGTTATATTCCCAAGATTCCCACATCTGTAACAACGCGCTACCACAAAATAATTCATAATGGTATGAGCCGTATGATTTATATACAGGCGTGGCTTACTCATAAGAATTTTCCTTATTTCAGGAGTTGTTTCTATTACTATGTGACAATGTCTTTTCTCCTTGGGTTCTGTCCGAAACTTAACTTTTGTTTCTTTAAGCGCCAGGGCAGCCTGTTGTTCCTCATCAATATCTGTGTTAACCAATTTTCGTACTATGTCTTCACTGGATAATTCAGCTTCTACGTTATATACAATTAACTGTGGTTTTCTCTTTATCATAGATTCGATGTTGAACTTCTCTTTTATCTGCTGCCTGTTTATTATCTTATTTACATCTTCCCTGTTCTCCGCTTGAATAAACATAATATTTTTTCCAGTGTAGATACATGCGCGAACTTCGTCTTTTTCTGCATCTATAGTTTTTATTCAGCTACTGCGCAGCTGTGCGACAGTTTCTCCTTCTTTGGGTCGAACTATTATTGATGGTTTTTCTTTCTCCATAATCTGTGCTATTTGCTGCTGTATTTATGATATATTCTGTCTTTTCAACGCGTCAGCGAAAGTTGGCTGTTGGGGTGTTGACTCCATTCTGTCAGTTAGTTGTTCCTCTTTTTGTTGTAGATGTTCAATTTGTTGTTTTAGTTCTCTGAGTCTTTCTTTCTTTTCTTTCACCTTTTCTATTTCATTTCCTAGCTCCGTTTGTATTTTTGCAGTCGCTACTGTAAGCTCTGTTAGTACCTTATTTCATTCTTCCATTGTTTTTCGCAGATAGCTATTTTCCTCTTCCGTTTTTTCTTGTATTCCTTGAATTCTTGCAATTTTAAGGGTCTCTTCCCTTTGTTGTTGTATCAGTTCCATCAGACGGTCGATCTGTTTTTCTAATATTTTGTTTTTTTTTCACCCATTGCAGCTTTGTCTTATCCAAACCTTGTGAAGCTTTAACATAGTATAGCTCCTTGTCCATTTCCTCTTTCTCTGCTTGATGGTTCCTCGTAACAGCTATCAGCTTTTCTTCCATCTTCTCCTCATAATCATCATATTTCTTCTTCACTTCTACCAATCTTCATGCCAGTGATGCTATCCTTCCAAGCCATTTAGTAAGCGTAAGTGTTATTTTTCTTATTGGCTCTCTTCCAACTTTGAGATTTTTTTTAGCATTTTTTCAACTTCATCTATTGTTTTCCGTAGAATGTCTTGTAATCCTACTGTCTCGATTCTATATTTGGTAGAGTCTCCATCGGTGGGGGATTCCTTCTGTCGTTTCCTTCTCTAAGGATCGTCTAGAGCTGGGGTTAAATCCAATTCCTCAATTGAGTTTTTATCTTGGTGGGGTTCATATCGGTACTCCTGTTCTCCCCTTTTCAATCATCTTCTTTTCCGCTTCTCTCTTCCTCCGCTCTATTTCTTCCTTTTAATTCTTCTTCCTGCATTCGCATGATTTCCTCAGTTAAGGTATATTGACAATATTCTTTCTTCTTCGCTTCTTTTCCGTCAGACATGTTATTCGCCTACCCGTCCGATTTCTAGCGAGTGTCCTTCACGCACGTACACTACGCCTTTCAAGGTCATAAACGGCATCCCCGATCACCCGCCAGGGGCCGCAGCATCCAGAAGGGCAAGACTTCTAATACAGGTAAATCATGACATCTCAAATTAACTATGGTAGTGAGGGCGAAAGTGAAAGATGGTGAAAAACGAGACAGCTAAACAAGACCCGTGCTTTGTGAGCCGCAGTCAACTCGTGTGGGACTTTATACTGTTTCGCCAAGCTGATGAACCCATTGAAGGTGTTGTCAAATGATTTGCGCACTGCAATTGAAAGCTTCTCCCAGTGCTTCACATGTTCGGCCATTATCGGCCGGACTTGAGTGCTCCTTGTCTATGGCTTGTAGACGTCCTGTACGCGATTTGCGCTGGATGGATTCTTTGCCGTCCTTAAATTTGTTAAACATCGTGCTACTGTACTACACGCTCATTTACACTACTGAATACCTGGCATGTAATTAGCGTTCGTTCCCCGTTTAAGCTCGCACAGGATACAGGCCCGTATAAAGCTATTGGGGCTCCCATGTTTGAGTTGATCTCGGTGAAGTCCCCATCTGACTGTAGTAACCACTAGCAGCCTGCTACAGGAGGAAATACTAAGGGCTACTCTTCTTGGAAGCTTGCGTTGCTAGCGATTAGAGTGAGTAGCCAATTTAAACACGTGCTTTATTACCTGTTCTACGTGTAACACGTGTTTCAATTGGTTATTCACCCAAATCGCAAGCAAGCGTCCATGAAAATTAGCCTTAACACGTTACCACACCGGTGTGGGTAGCGCGTGGATTTCGACACATGAAAAATCGCTTTCATACTCTGTAAAGATTTTTTGGTTAAAATTCGAAAAAAAAAACCGTTACATAATTAATTTTTATTTTTCAGATAATATGTTGCTATTGGATGTCCTACGTGTGCTAGCTAATATCATTGTGTGTAATTATGAAAGAGGCTCTGGAAAGATTTCGTAGTTGCATTATTTTTTGTTTCAACAAACGATCTGAACAGGTTTAAAGATGCTCGCTTTAGAACTTTTCGCAGGGTCAAGTTTATTTTAAAACAAGAACACAAGAGACTATTGTGCGTAGGACCCGGATGGAGCGGAAAGGATGGTGCGTGAGACCCGGATGGTTCCTCATGGTTACTGGTGGTGAGAATTTTTTGCAGGAAGCAAAGGGAAGTGGTTTTGTAAATTTGTAGACGTTGTGAGAGTTAGATGTTCGATGGAGTGCTCTGTTCACGGTGAGATAAAGAAAATGTAAGAAAGAAGGAGAGATTTCAGGCTGGTCTCGGGAAGCCTGGATTTGTAATTTGAAAAGATGCGAAATGCTATCTTTGTGCCAGTTCAGATTTAATTTTAAATCTGAAATTGCTTCCTTGATGATTTAGAGAAATGAATATATATATTTGGAGGTGAGAATAGTGGCGTCTCACGAGAGCGGAATTTGTGCGGAATGTGAGGAATGACCGATTCTTTTAGAGTCAGTCTGTTTTGTCTCCCAGAGAATCAAGTTACTCTTTTCGCAGAAAGGGCAGAAGCGAAATTGCAATAAAATCAGTTAAATAACGAATGTAAATTAGATGCGTATGTGGTTGCAGAACTGTCCAGGGAACAGTGCGACGATAGTTGCTGCAAGTTTCGAATAAGTTTCAGGATCGCTTAGACCTGAATCTTCCATGGCTTATTGCAAGAGAAATAATCAAGAGAACAAAATACTATTTTTTCTTGTTTAGAAGGAAATAGTCCTGATGTAAGGATCAAGGATCTCTGCCGACATTCATCCCGTCCGAGTCGAAAGAGCCAACAAACTTAGAGGAAAGCGGCTTGTGAATAGGGGAGAAGTTTGAGTATTGTTTTGACGCTTTAATTGTGACGGGAAAGAGAGAGTATTTTGGAGGAAGTGATTCCTGTTAGAGTCACAGCCCTCGTTGTGCAGGAGTCATATTTAAATTAAAGGGCAATAAGTAGAAAACAATCAGGAGATTGTCCTTTGAGATTCTGAAGACTGTTCAGAGCCGGAAAGTTATGTCCGATGAATAACTGTTTTCCGAAATCCCCAAGTTGTTTGGCTAACCCTGGCATAATATGTATCGTTTGGTGGTTGTTTTCGAATATATGTTCAATATAAGCAAGATAAAGGGGACAAATTGAAGTTGGTCCCTGAGTGTGTGTAATTGTTGTTGAAATCATCCAGATGCCAAAAGTGTACGTTTATATATCTAGGAGGCGCGAGAAAACAGTATAAGTCAGAAATTAGCCAAAATGAGAGAAGTTAAAATTTGAGATCTGTATGCCATGCCTCACATTCGGTTTACTCAGTATAAGTCAATTCTAAACGTGAGTTGAATAATCGCTTCTTTGTACTTTTAGAATAACTAGTATCTTATGGCTGGCAGGGAAGAAGAAAATCGTCTCCTGAAAAACTGTTTTCTGACTTATACTGTTTTTTCCGCGCACCTTAGATATATATATATTAATATTCATTAAGCTCATTACTCGTATTTGCACAAATTCATATATATTAATATATATATATATATATATATATATATATATATATCGGGTTCGATTCCCGGTGGGAGCTGAAAAATTTCGGTGTTGACCCAGCATCCTAAGGACAATTGGGGAGCTGCTGTGAATAAAAGACAGTGGCAATCACAGTGAGAGCTTCGCCTCTCCTCTCCCAAGCCGTCTGGTCAGCGTGGGAGCAGTAGACCAACTCCTCCCTCCGGGGAGAGGCCTCATCCAGTAGTGGATTGAATATGGCTGTGATTTATGATATATATATATATATGTATATATATCCAAATCGAGATAGTTTTTTTTGTTCGCATAAGGATACTGATTATCATCCTTCAAGGTAGAATTAAATTAATTTAATATTATTGATATTTTGATTTCATTTAGCAATCTGGCGCCGGAGCAATGATAGAATCCAACAAAAGACGATGGAGTGATGGGCTCCATTGCTAAAATTTCGGACCGTGGTCAAAGCGAGGGCCACCGTTAAGGTTCCTAATTTCCGGAAGTGAAAAGAATAAAGATGTGAGAAAAATATAGTTATGGTAAGTACTCTGAAGTAAGTAATCGAAAAAGAAATGTGTAAGAGAGAGGAAAAACAACCGTACTAACTCACATTCCAATCTCCAATACCTTTTTGTTTGTTTTTACGATATATATTTATGTTTATTGATTAGAAATAGTTTCTGGAGATGTTTGGTAGTTCAACACAAAACAATAAAATACTGTGTCAATATAATAAGACATCACTGTGGCCTAAGCCAAAGTTGTCTAAAGACCATAAATAAATGCAGAATATAAAAAGTCAGTTCGCTTAAAATACGGACAACAACGTTTCACCTAGCAATTTTGACCTGACTGAAAAGTAAATCAAGCTTACTTTGACAAGTAGAACAACTTGATGCAAGCTTAGCAAATCAAGCCAAAAAGGTTTAAATAAGGTTGTATGAAGCAGTCTAGTTTACAAGAATCAAGGCTGAAAAATCTTTGACGTGACAAGAAATAAAAACATAATGATTTATTTTAAAAAAACGTTAGCCTGAGTGTGAATGAGGACCACTGGCACACCAATCCGATGCTGTAGTCACCAGACCACGGAACCGCACGCCCTAGCTGACTTTCTAAGTGTTATTTATACTTAGTTCATCAGATCTCCAGAAACGCTGTAATAAAGGGTGGGAGTTGGCGCAGATTGGCTTATAGCGAAACAGTCCTGGCACGTGATGGAACTTCAATGCACTGAGGCCACAGCAGAAGTGCAACAAAAGAAGATTCAAATCAATTTCAAGTTTGGCAAGCTATCTCGCGTAACTGCCTGTTCCAACAAGCTTGAATTAGTTTATTTAAAGCAACCAAGTTATTTATGTTGTTCCAACTAGTTTGTATCATGCTTATTTATTAAGTCCAACACAATATCATGTTTGACAAGTTGAAAGCAAGTAATTGATACCTTGCTGCAAGCTGGCATACTATCTGGGAAAGAAAAATAATATACTGAACATACGAACTTTTTGCTACGTAGAGAAGGGTAAACAAGTGCAATGATGATCGTTTCCCTCCTTTCTTTCTACCCAATGATTCGAATTTTATGAACCTCCCTCGTATATATAGAAACAGATTACCCAGAGAATAAAGTCGAACTAAATGTGCATATGAACGCTAATTTACTTATCCATTTGCAGAGTATGCCAAGCGAAAATTACTTTCACAATAGCAGTTTTTTTATGTTCCTCGGAAGTCATTAGTAACACGGAAGACTACTACTATCATCATCTACTAGCTTGAAAAAAACACAAAGGAAACAAAGCAGAAAACAAGGTACATGGTAATTTCACACTTTCTTCTTCATGGTGATCACATTGTAAGCTCTTACATAATTCAAAACGAAGAAAGAAAAACTATTATTGTTTATGAAAGAATAAAAACATTTTTTTTTTCATTTTTTCCCCTCTGTCTCCCTTTTTAACTTACTTCGAAAATGAAGACTCATTTTTACAACTTTCCTGGTTTGTTAGTAAACTTTATTTTTATATGGGTCAGTCTAGTAACTTTGGACTTCGGCCCGTCACGATTCTCCCTTAGCTATTAAAATCCACATCCATGCCCCTGCCGGGACTCGAACCCGGGATCTTCGAGTCGTTGGCCTACCTCTGCAGACCGCACGGTTACCCGGCCGGCTCCTGGTTTGTTCTGTTAGCAAAATTAAAAAATCATAATAACCCTTTCTCTATAGTCATTGTTTCTTTTTATTTTAATGTATTATACAAAATGACTATTGAACTCCAAAAACCTTACGAAACTCAATTAATTTAAGATACCATTTCAACTAACGGCCTTTGTTTTTGTGAAGGATTTTCTATTAGTTAAGTGAAATATTTTTCGTAAGATATGCTGGAAGTGGGTTACAAAATGGAGGTGAACGCCTACGCCCAGAGTGAGGGGAAAATAAGTTTCCCTGGATTTTTTAGATGAAACTGCATAACTAACAGAATATTCTCGTACACTCATCTATCATAAAATCTATTTTGTAATTCAGTATAGGTGGAAAACGCGAAAGCAAGTAGGCTAAAATGCTTAACTACACTGTCGTGTAACACCTAAGGACGAAATGAAATAGAAACTTGCTGTATATACCCTAGCAGCACATCGATAATGGGTCGATATCGGGCCTATCTGAGAAAATATCGCGGATATAGAACTTGACGTTCTGACTAAACACAGATATAGTATATACTGCCCCATGAGGAAAACTCGGCGGCCCGTCGAGTTTTCCTCACGGGGTGGCGTGGTACGATATTCCAACGTTCAAAGTTATTCTTGAAACATGAGAAACGTTTGTACTTCATCCAAAGAAAACATGCAGAAAAGCTTGGCAGATAAAATTATTAAGTTTAGAGAAATATTACTGTTTGAAGGTGTCATTGAAGATGTATAAAATTTCTACATGTCCTGCTTAAAGTCATCCTGTAATGAAAAGTCTGTCAATGCCACCACTCTCCATGTCTGAGTGGATAAGACAACAGACAACAAATCACAAATTCGCAGGTTCAAATCCGGCCACAGACAAGTAAGAAAATTTTCAACTATAATTGAAGACGAGAAAGTGAGACGCGCAATAAAGTAAAGACAGAAATAACAAAGAACTCGTTTTTTAAAAAAATTCTGCAATATATATATATAATTAATTAATTAATTAATTTCGTTTATTGAACAGTGAATTCATCTCAGCAATCGATATCGGAATATCAGCAAAAGTGTTTACCATTTGATATCGACCGATGTTGGATAACAACATCGTCCGGCATCGCAAACTGTCCGTTCCTAATATCGGGCAATATTGATGTGCTACTGGGGTAGCAACAGCACGCACAATCTAACTCCGAAACTTGTCTGCGGACAATTTGCATTATCATATGCGTAATAAAGTAGCCTGACGTGTGATTTGCGTGACGTCAAGCTTTATAGGACCTACGTAGTCAAATGGTACTAGTTTAACGAAAGCTAAACGAAATGAATCATTGACTTCTTTCATTAATAGAATAAGGAAAGCTACTAAAAGTTTGGTAACTCATACTAATGAACAAGGTTTTATTTCATTAGTAGTTAACGGCTGTCTAGTCTACCAACGATTCGTAAGGATTTATTTTTTAATAATGTACCTGTTTTCATTCAAGAACTTGATTACTTGGTAGAAAATTATTCAAAATTCCAAAATTATTAGTCACTTCCAATTGGAACCTGTTAACGTTACAACTTTAAAAAAATCCAAATCCACCTAAAAAGGACAAACCCATAATTAATTGCTTCTTTTGCGGGAAGAATCATTTGGTCAGATACTGTTCTGAAAAGAAAGCGAAAATGAGGGAAGCAGAAAAACCGAAAGGTTTGGTAACTAAATCCAGGTTCTCACCAGTGGTAAATCAATACTGTGCTAAGAAATCTGTGTATATTTCAATTAAGGTGGGTAACAAAGAATATAATGGTTTACTAGATACCGCCTCCAGTTGTTCTTTGTGTAATAAAGACTTTTTAAGGGAAGTAGTGAACTCAATTCCCGGTGTAAAAGTCACTGAAGAAATAAATAATCGCATTACCATGGACAATCGTATTATTAAAATGCATAAAGTTGTTCATGTACCAATGACCCTTGACAACCGTTCTGTTAGCATTCGGTTAATCTTACTCGACCAAACTACTTGTTACTATTGGTTTAGATTTATTTTACTCTCTGGACATTTCTTTTATTATTAAAGAAGGAATTGCTAAAAGTGGTAAATTCAATATAATATTACCATTGATTTTCGAAGGTAACTTAACAATTGTGTGTCGAATTCTGAGTTTGTTCACAGGTATAATCCAGGAACAATTAAATCAGATGAGGTTTTCCAACCGGGTAAATCTCATAAAACAGACATCCCAATTGAGGAGCCAGATGAAATGAAAGTACCAGAGAGTAAAAGTACTTCATTACAGGAAATATCTGGTAATTCGAAAACCATCATGGAGGAAGATATAAGTACTTCAATGGTTATGGTAAATTAGTGTGATTATGAAAATGTTAAAATGTACGAGTTTGAAAAACATAATACACTTAATGAATTTGAATTGAATAACCATGTTGATTTGAATAATCTTCATTCTCTTGTTCCTTGTTCTTTTTCGTCTGATTACAGGAAAGAGAGTAGAAATACTAGTAGGAAACAAGAAAAGAGTAAAAAAATTCCAGTAAATGATATAGTAGGTTCTGAATGTAAAGTTACTGATGATAAATGTCTAGAATTAGGAAATCCTTGTTCTTATTCTCCTCTTTCTAGGTCAGAATTACTTACTAAGCTAGGGCAAGAGTTGAAACGATTCTTATTTAAATTAAAATCTTATAGAGATGATTTAATCACGAATAGTGTGATTGATTCAAATAAATTATCATGAAGTGTTGAAGATGTCAATTTAGGTGATAATAATTTGAAACTTGATACCTCTAATGATAACTCTGTTCCAAATTCTGATGAGTCAATTGATGAATGCCTTAACAAATATGACTTGCATGTTGAAAATATTTCTTCCAGATTTCCAAAAACCTTAAATGCTTTGAAAGGTGCGATCGAGGGGAAACGGAAGGAGGTTGATAGAAGGGTAGAGTTAATGGATCCTGACCACAACAATGATTTCACAACTGGTTATAATTTGAATCCAGAAGCCAAGGATTTCTGTCCTAGGGACAGAGTAGATTTTGGTTTAGATTTAGGTATTGAAATAAAATCTGAATTATTTGAGTTTAATCATGCTGTTGATGAAGAAGAGGAATATTATTTAGGAAACCTAAAATTCTCTTCTCTGTGTTTCTACAGTATTAACAAAGATTGTAATACTGGAGCGGTTAAATGTCAAATTCGTCTTCAACCAATCTTAAATGAAGGGACTACCCAATCAGGGAGCCAACACAGTACTTCATCCGTTAAACCTAGCAGTTTGGACATCCATCCCATATCCATTGATAAGACTTATTTTCCAATCCATATGCTGAAAGGAGATGTTAGGCAGATACCAGGGGATGATAGCAGTACATCTTATGCAGTTCCTGAACATCTTAAAATATTTTCTAAAGATGTTTCAAATACTACAAACTACTCACCGGAGATGGAGCTTGGTCAAAACCCACTTTAGACCTGCTCGAGACAATTGGATCCGGATAGTTTCATGAAGGCTGGGATCTGTCTTGGGAAAAGGAACATTCCAGTTAATAGTGATCAAGAGGAATTTCCCAGTTCTGGAAGTGAGATTGTGATTCGCCAATTGGATGAACACCATTTCATCCCTCAAGGATTGGATATATATACTCGAACTGAACCCATGGAAGTAAACTTCCCTATTGATTCAATTGAAAATAATAATCAACAGAAACGTACAACTAGAATTTTCTATAATTCTAATATTACTAATTGTGAAACTTCTGATTGTGATTTTAAGAATTTCGAAACTTATAACTTCAGTAATACCCATGTAAGCAAGGAAGGAAATCAAAATCTAAATAAGTTTTTAAGTAATAAGTAATAAGTAAGTAAGTAAGTTTTTTAATTAAATCAAAATGAAATAGTTAACAACTGTAATTTAGAATAAAATGATAATGTCAAAACAGAAATAGTAATTAGAATTTCAAGTAAATTTTTAGAAATTGATTCTAGTTTACCAGATTTTATCTGTAATATAATTGAGGATTATAGTGATGTTCTCAATAATAAAGTTGGAACTGTTAAGGGATTTAATTACAAATATACTGTAAAAGATGGTGATCTTAAAAGTGAGAAACCATACAAAATGAATCGGAAACAAAAATATGAGATGAAAGAATTGGTAAATGAACTTATAAATGAAGGAGTAGTTGAGGAAATGGATACTCCATATCGTAGTCCACACTTTATTGTTACAAACTCAGATGGAACCAAGAGATTTATTACTAACTTTTCGGCGTTAGGGAAGAGAATAAATTTCGATCCAGTGGAATGTCCTAATTTAGAAGAATATTTAAGTATGTTATCCACAGGTAAAATCTTTTCAAAAATAGATTTACGTAAGTTTTTTTTAATTACAGCTCGATCTATCGTGTAAAAATACACTGGTTTTGCCATTGATGACAAAACATATTGTTATAATAGGTTACCGATGGGTATTAGCATTAGTATGCCCTCATTAGTAAGAGCAGTACACATGATGCTAGGTGGCACGTGGGCATGGAGTGGAATTCTATGTTATTTTAATGTCCTCTAATATTGATGAGCATAGACTTCTTATCAAAAGGATCTTAGATAGACTTAGAAATTTTGGTGGTACAGTCGCAGTTAGGAAATATTTCTTATTTCAATAAATCATTCCATTCTAAGGTTTTGAAGTTGGAAATGGTCTAATGAGAATCTCTGAGGAAAAGGAAAGGATACAAGTTATACAGGAGTTGGAAACACCTAAATATAGCAAATTTGTTCTCAAACTCTGTGGTTTTCTAAACTACTACTCTAAGCAAATTCCAAATTATACAGAAATAATTCAATCTATATCTATTTTAAGATCACCTAAGCAACCTTTTGTATGGGGACCAATTCAGGAAGATATCTTTGTTAGGGTAAAACAAGCATTTATTGATAATGCTTTTATTGCACTTCCTAACTTCAGAAAAAGATTTTATCTAAGCTCGATGAGATCCTTAGGGGGCACTCTTGAACAAGAGGTTGATAATGGCAATCTAAGACCAGTTGCATTTTACAGTCGTAAACTGTCTGAAGCTGATAGGGGAAGAACTATGTTTGAAATCGAAATGATATCTCTATATAATAGCATTATGAAGTTCTCTATTTAGCTTCAAAATGAATTCACTACCAGAACAGATAATTCCTCATTAATATTCAATATGAAAAATCCTAAGCGAAATTCTCGTTATGCCAATATTATACATAGGATATTAGATTATCGGTTTACCATTGAGCATATACCAACATCACAGAACATACCAGCAGATTCTATAAGTAGGTCGAATTATTCTACTTTGATATCCTGGAAGAACCTATAGGCTATGAAATCTATTGTAAATCTGCCAAGATACAAAATTTATGTAATATGCCGCTAGTTTTTACTGAGATTGGAACTTATAAAAAACTGAGGATGATACCAAGCAGGTATATGATTTAGTATCTAGTTCACCTAATCCTAAAACTTCTGAATATAAAATCAGTAAGGGTATCCTCTATAAAAAGACTAGGGCTAAACATAATAAATTGAAAATAGTGGTTCCTAAAGTGATTAAGACAATGATACCATTCATCACAGGTTATAGGTTGTCACCTGAGTCTGCATAAAACTCTTAGTAAAATTTTAAGATATTTTACTTGGGAAAGCGTTGAGCAGGTTGTACGGAATTGTGAGGATCTCCCATAATTGTCAGGTCTCCAAACTTAGCTTCTAAAAGAAACAAGGGCAACTTATTAGTAAGTTTGAGGATACTGTACATGGGGCCCTATACGTTGATGCCCTTGAACCAACACAAAGTCACGAAATAATAATAAGATTTTGGTATGTGTGGATTCGGCATCTAGATTTACTCATGCATATCTATGAAGGATTGCTAACAGCAGAGCAATAATTAATTGTCTTAAGCACTTGTTCGATAAGTTTGGGTATGTTTTTTCCATAATAAGTGACCGTGCCCAGTATTCTGTGTCAACTGTATTTAGGACATTCCTCTTTGAGAATGGTATTCAACATAGCAAGACATCACCGTATTTTCCGTCTTCAAATGTGGCTGTAAAGTTTATTGGTATAATTAAGTCTTGTCTAAGAACTTACTTCCGTTAAACTCAAGATAAATGGATGGATGGGCTCGACAATATCGTCTATTCCATCAAGCATCCAAACAGGTTTCACTCAATGTCAGTGCCTTTGAGCTTTATATGGGAAGAGAACCTATCCACCCACTTATCATTAAATGGCAAATAAATGACAGATATTATTAATCTCAAAGATTATAATCTTATGTGGGAAGATGCAATAGATAGCATGCGCAAAGCATGAAATCATAGGAAGAAGGTTACGAAAAAGAGACGGGATACAGATTTTCAAATAAGTCCAAAAATTTGACAAAATCTCATAAGATCATCACTAAGAGACAAGGTGCATAAGTCTCTAAGTGCTAAGTACACTGGGCCAAAATAAATAATTAAATTTCTTACGCCAGATACTGTTTTGTTAAGTGATTGTAACACTAAACGTAAATCTAGTAGTCATGTATCACTTATTAAACCCTATTTTGATAAGGATGATGTAACATGATATTTTAAAGCAGAGATTTCTGGATTCTGAATCGATTATATGTTTTCTAAGGTTTTAAATGCATGGTTGGTGTTAATCAGAAGGCCTTCAAAAAACTTAGGTACATGTTAAATTACTGAATGATTTTAGGCTGTGATATCGATTTGGTTTTTATGGATCAAGATCTCCTTTAAATTGAATATAGTGATACTTTTGTACTTTAGACAATCTCAAAACTGAAAATTTGGTTTGTTGTTTTGTGATTAAGGTTTTTGAAAAAAATTAAAATGGGGATGGGAAGATTTGTAGTGTGGAAACCTAATTTTAAGTTTTGGAAGGGCACAAAATGGCGTCTTCTGCTTGTTGACTCAATGTATATTTAATTATCTGTGTATGTCAGAGGAGACACGGCTTTTAAATTGTCTCAGTTACATTACATAAGATAGACATTCCTATGTAAAATTCGATCTATTGAATTACTCCAATAGTGAAATGGCCAATTATAGTTTCATATGGAAATTTATACTAAAGTGGTTACATTACCAGAAAGTCACTACAAAAGCTAAAACTTGTGAATTATTCTGCAGGGAAATATACTCCAGTGGTTAGGTGGAGCAACAGTAAAATTTGGTCTGTTCCAAAGAAAGAGCTGGTTGTATTTCTCAAGGAAGGAAGGAGAGAATATAAATCAGGTGGTATACAAATTGTTCTTTTAGTGAATCTATGGTTCTAAGTGACAGTGTGTGTTTATTTATACCTCTTTTTTTGATTCCTAATAGTGAAGTTTAACATCGATAAAATATGTGTGAAATGGGTCTATACCCATATGCAAAGTTTTATGAATTCTGCTAAAGAAGTGTTATTTTCTCTTCCTCTAAATGTATTTTGTTAAAGAGGATTTGATGTCTACAGTGAATTTTGTGTTTCTATTAATAACAGGAAAAAGTTTATGTGAATGGGAAAAAGGGGTCAAATCCCTATTCCAATTATTATGTTTTCAACTCCAGGTAAGAGTGAAATTACTACAGTCAAGTGAATTTCTTTTCATGTTGAATACGGATAAATGCTTTTGAGGTATTTTTGCGGAATAGCTTATTGTGACAGTCACGTAGCAGCAAAGTTCTCTGTGGGGCATAGTTTCACTGTGGTATTTTGACGACGATAGAAAGCTGCTGAGATCTGTAAAGGCTCTCCCTGAAATTACAGGTGTATTTTTATACTATTTTGAAGAAACATTAATCACTCTTAACACCTTGATAATATAGCAAACTGGTTTCCCTGAAATACGTAGGAGAAAGTCCTTACAGGTGAACACATTGAGGATCGGAGGAAATTTTCATATTTGTGTGCTAAAGTTCTCAAATTTGATAGAAAAGGCAGAATTTTATAATTGCATTCTTTTTGTTTGGTTATACCTATTTGATTGCCTTATTTTTGTTTCTTATTATTGGAACATGATTGAAATTTCCCGTGTAAAGAAACTATACATAATAAATAATTCCTACTTTGCAATTAGAACAAAGTACATCTGTGCTTTAATTTATATTTATTTTGTTTTTGAAAGAAAGGAAAAAAGTGAAAGAATTAGTTTTCAAAATAAGTCAGAAAACCAAACTGAATTCCATTTGTTCTTATTGAACTACGCGTACAATTCTAGTTTTAAGATTCATCTCCTTGTCTTTTTATGGTATTTCTATTTTGATTGTTGTTTCTTGGGACCACTGAATTGTTCATGGTCCACTTTTTGATACCCTCCTTTAGGATTCCAAAGGTGAATGTAAGAAGTGAGATTCTCCAGTTGAGTATCTATGAAGTTCAGTGCATATTAAAGCTTGTGTTTCTTTTGCTAGTGAAAATGTTTATTATTGCTAAAAAAATGGGGGAAATATGCGGGTTGTAAATTCGTTATACAACCAAGGGCTCTTATTATTAGATCTTTACAATTTTCTACTATTGATACGAGCTTCGAATATTTCTGTATTTGTTCGAGGAAGTTTTATGAAAGCAAACAGACACTACAAAATTCTCTTCTGTTACACGCTATCTATTAGTGTAGCTCGTGTCAAATTGCAAACAAGGCCTCAGATATGAGGAAAAAATCTTTTTACATGAGGTAATACGAAGTACGACCAAGAAACAGTTTATTTATTGCTTTCCTGATTTTTTTTTTCTTGTCTAAATCTTGCAATAAACCATTTAATTGGAATGCAAGCAAGATTACTTGCTCCACTCTTAGAGAATTACACGTTAGTTTGGAACTTTTATAACAATTCAAAAATACACAGATTGTTTCCATTATATATTTCTTGTGATGTGAACGGAAACGCATCAAACTTAATAAGTGCAGTTTTGTCTTTCATTCTCTGCACGAAAATTATTACATACTTTTCGTTAATTCACAATGGTTCATCGTGTCCTGAAATCTTGTAACGTTAATTTAACAAATTTTCCGACATCATACAATGATGAAATTTTGCACAGCGACATAAGTCGCGTGACAATACAATAATCCGTTGTTACTTTCATATATTTATATTTTTAAAAAGCATATTTTATTTATTTTTCAAATGAACTGCTTTATCCTAAAATAAATACTGGCCCGCAACGATGTTGCGTTTGATTAGTTGCAGAACACTTTAAGATAAAGATAAAGATAAAATTAATTGTATGGGCGGTAACAGCACTATGGCTTACGCCCGTCCCGATACGGGGGAAGCCCCTTATCTTTGTCACGTCTAAAAATAGCTGTTAAATAAAATGATAAAACCATATAAAAGATGAAGATCTAAGCTCTTCAGAAAAATAAAATCGTAATAAAAACTAAAGATGTAGATGGGCTTTAGCAGAAAAGGTAAAAACGTGAAGGCTGTAAATAGGCCTTCACAAAAATAAAATAATACTACATAAAACATAACAGCTATGTGACATAATCATCTCAGAGAGACGGAGATAATCCTGTCTCACGGACATAACTAAAAACTCTCCGCAACATACCAGGTTCATCCCCTAACAATGACGCCATGTCATTGGGGATGTTATAACGTTGTCTGAGATGATTATATCCGGGACAATCTAAAAGCACGTGACGAATACTTAAAAATACATTGCAATTATGACAACGTGGTGGATCCAATCTTCGTAACAGATTCGATTTCTTCTGTTTCTCTTGTCGAAATTTACTGTTCTTATCGAAAATTTTACTTTTCTTCGAAAACTTGTGCAGCCCTTCAGGTTTCTTTTTCTTTTCCACAGATACATCTTGCGCTGAATTTTCAAACTCAGGTTGTACATCAAAGTAGCGAGGAGCCCTCTCCATTATTTCCAAACGCCTATGTAACAACAAAAAATTACCAACTTGCAACCAAACTATTGCTTTAGGCTCTTATAGAACTTGAGCATTCTTGTTTATATGTCATAAGCCACTATTTCAGTTCTATATAAACAGTTATTTGTAAAATCCACCACAAATACCAAACCACATGGCAATTAAATTTCTAGTTCAGTTTCCACATGCGATGAAAGACGATTCTCCGATACAGACAAGTGACAACTCAACACTTTAAGATTTGGTTGACAAATCATCAGCTTCAGAAAAAGTATCCGAACACCGAAATAGATCAAAAAGCTAAAACAAGATACTTTCCTTAAACAATTCGTACTAAACAGTAAAAACTAATTTTGTGTATTCATGATAAGAAAAGAAAAGCATGAGGCGCGCCGATTGAAGAATTTATAAAATGACTGTATAGGAGAGCGCGCCCCATGCTTCTATTTTTACTTATGCATAAACAAAAGTATGTTTTTAAAAAATATTATTTTTTTTATGTTGATTTAGAGGTACTTGGGGCGTACTTAAATAATAATAACTCGAAGAATACTCTTCTGAATATAATAAATTACAATGACTGCGTCTCTATTTCTACTTCTCTCTCTCTCTCTCTCGCTCTGTCGCTCTCTCCACATAAAAAGAGCACACACATATAGTGCACCACACACACTTCTAGTTTCCGTCGTCAGCATCACCAATATTCGTGAATCCTAGGCTCTGCAAGTTACTGCTGGCTGACAGACACTCTCCGTTGCGAACAGAGTCGTCTGGCGCTGAAAATGTTTGCGAAGCAGCCATTAGCTGCAACAACAAATGTGCTTGAGCTGTGATAAAAGCGAGTAGGGAAAACACTTACTACAATACTAAAACCTATGCCAGGGTGAGTGTTGCATGGATGCTGCAACAGCAAAAATCATTCATTCATCCTGTGATGCATTACTTTCTTATTACTAGCAAAAAAAAAAAACTTTCTTGAACACATCGGGGCAGAATCTGATACCAATACCGTACGTGAGTGTAACTGGTTATTCTTTTACTGTATATTAACAAAATAAAAAAAAATGTTGTTCAACACTGCAACATTATTATCAGCCGTCACTGGCTCATCTCTATACTGGAAGTTACAAAGACTTGGCTAATATTTCACACCACATGTTGATAAATTATGAGCTATGTGTTTTGCTTACTTTCCCTTGACATGTGATTACAATACGCAATAGATATATAAGACTTCGAAGTTAACAACGGACACTTTAAGGGTTATTTCACTTATCATTCTTCACATATTTTCAAAATGTCACGCATTCGTATTTCAAAACCTGATTCTTTATCAAACTGTTGCTAGATGTATATTGCCATGAGTGTGATGATTTATAATCTGGTAACGAAGTCCAGTTGTTCTACAGCAAGAGTTCAGCGTCGTTTTCTGTTTCTTTCTCTCTCTTTTTATTTGTAGTATACAATTAGAATTTATTCAAAGCAACGAGTAAATATTGTATTTTCTGACTTGTAATTTCCCTTTCCTTCTTGTGTTATTTTGTAAAGAGAGCTGTAATTTCAATTACGAGCTTTGTTACATAGTCTGTCCAACACACTTCGTTTGTGTTAGGTACTCCATTTTCCCTTCTGAACCGAGTGTTATGCTTCTTAATATATAGGCCTACTTTCACTGTCCAAATTTCTTTTGAGTTATTTTTCAGAAGGTAAGTTTTTTCAATTTCAGTTTGTACTTGTACATCATTACATACATCATTACTCGTGTTTGCTTCCCATGCAATAGCAAACCTCATGCAAATATGGAAATAGCCCTCTTTAGTGGTTGGACTAAATAAACCGAAAACCTGTAAAATAGGCAACATACAGTATATTTACTAATAACGTGTTGGACATCTGCTACTACTTTTAACGCAAGTTCTACATTTCTTCGAACAGATTAATGCAACTCTGTAATAAGAATATTTGTCTATTCCTGCAGAGATGTTGAATGAGGAAATCTGCTTCACTTTCTGCTTGAAGATATCCAACTTAGGTAATTGAGATAGTCAGGGCAGAAATTGGTTCAAATTTATTTTGGTTCTCCCCAAAGAATAACTAAGCTCCTCTAGCTTTCTGTATGGACGAATTATGAACTTGAAAATCGAATCGTTATTATTTTGAATCAACATTTGTTTCAAATTATGAATTTGATCTCCCAGAATTATCACCCTGAGTTGCTGACAGTAACTCATTTATTGCAATGATAAACCCTGTCGAATTACAAGTTATGGTTTGCCAATCATTACAAATTTATTCTTATGTCTGACAGTTGGAAGCAGACAATTTGAGTTTATTCTTCCTGGGAACTGTCCATACATACACGTACACCCGACCAACTAACCAACTAACTGTTGGAAGTAATGTAGTTGGTGATTCATAGGACTACATTTCACTTTTCCAGCCATCATTTGCTCAGGCTTTATGATCTTGTCACCATATTTTTCGAATTTGAACATTGGTTTCTGTGATTAAAAGTTTAACGATACTAGAACTTTTCTATTGATGTTGGGTTTGTGAAAGTCTTTACTTACTACTTTTGTGAAAGCAGAGTTTTCAAGGTGGATGCTGAGTTCTTCTGTCACTTCTCCATAGTAGATACATCTTGTTTATTGTTTAGGCACTATCCTTGTTAGTATTCGACGATTCCTGTCAGTTAACTATAACGCATTTCACACTTCGTTTTATCAGTTATATTTTAAATTAGAATCCAGTTTGATGAAAACAATATGTTTTATGCATTTCACCACTGCTAGCTTCAACTCAAATTATCGATTCATTGATATTAATTTTGGTTAATAATATACTTACTTCAAAGGAAGAGGAAAATGATATAACATTAAGGGGTAATAAAATAGCTGTCATGGCACCGCTGAAGAAAAATGACACATATTAAAATTTTAAATGTTGTGACTGACGTGAACAGAGATGAATCTACGCCGATTCCTGGTGTCACACTACGATTGGTGACTCTCGCGATTAGACCACAGGATTTTAAATATTTATTCATGTTCTTAGGTGCCTACGGCTCAGGGCACGATAGGGTAAGCCAAAGTATGTGGAAAGGAGTCAGCCAAAGCCCGTTATAAAGATACCATTCCGGCATTTGCGTGGTATGACAGGTGAAAAACCTCAGTCAGAATGGTCGGCTGCTGGTATCGAACCCAGGACCTTCCAAAAGAGAAGCAAACGCTCTACCACTCTGAGCTACTGCCGCTCAGTCTAGCCTACAGGAATTCATATTTCTGCTATTAATTTATATACATCGACATGGAGTACACCCAAGCGGTGTTCGAACTGTTCCCCCGAATAGAGCGCAAAAATTTTGGGTGCGCCAACCATTTCGGGCGACACTGTATCGAAACGGGTAATGAGAGCGCATCGAAAATTTGGAACAGAGCGCCGATTGAGTTAGGGCCGACTCTGAGTACACAAAATGTTTTCTTTAACTATAATACCTGCAAATAAACTCCTTATGCTTTAATGCGGAAAACCTTTAAGCTATTATAGACTTAATTCAGTACATATCATTTTTCTGCTATCAATTTATATACATCGACATGCAATACAAGAAATGTTTTCTCTAACTATAACATCTGGAAACAAATTCCTTGTGCTTTAGTACAGGAAATCTTTCAGCTATTGTAGACCTAGTGATCTTACAACAAATGTAAAAATTGTACATGTGATTTTACTAATTTCCTGTGCCTGTAAACGTTTTGACATAATATGGAAATGTGTTGCTAATATCCCTAGGAAGGCATTGCATGAATCACAAGAAGCTATATTACTCCGTTATGTTAATATAATAATAAAATAATTAATCACAGAAGTTAAGGATAAAAGATATATTTGCACGGCGTATCCGCACCAATCTTGTAACGAATGTTCTTGGGTGTCCCAGAAAAAACGACTGTCAAGGTTTCCACACCACCAAACACCTCCAGTTGTCAGTATTGCCAACTTATTATAAAATATAATATCACAATGGCTCCTGTATTATTAAACGGATCTGCACCAAAGTTCACAAGATTATTGTTTAACACAATACAATCATGACAGTATGGAACAATAGCCCTCCATGTACTCCAGTTGTCAGTGCTACTAAACTTAATTGCAAATTGATTGTTTAAAAGCTTCTGCAAATAAATTCTATACCTTTCCGCATATCCCAAACAAACATACATGAACTACATTTTCCTGCGCTCTTCACAATATATGTTAATGGACTTCTACATCTAGATTGAATTGACGAGTCAAAATCAGTCAACGTATATCGATCGACGTAAAAATCATTAAGAATCATCGTAAACAAATAAGGCGAATCAGGATATGTGCCATCACTATGCTTTTTGAATTTAATTTAAGATCTTTAGGCATCTAAGGCTCCGACCGGAGTAGGGTGGGGGAAAGGATGTTAGAAGGTAGAAAGACAAGGCCAATTTGGATGTACCATCCCAGCATTTTTCCTGATATGACTGAGAGAAAATCCCTGAAAAACTTCAGTCAGGATGGTCGGCTGCCGAGACCTCCCGAATGCTAAGCCAACGCTCTACCGCTCGGTACCATCATCATATTCTAAAGACTATAAAGTTATCAAGATCAACTACTGATGTTTTCTCTACAAGTTTATTACATCTAGAACTTCGGAAACATTATCATTCGATACCGGAAAACAAACTTTCTCTGACGATATTCTCTGAACAAAAAGGTAGGTCGAAATGAACATGAATAAGATGACTTGCGGTTTGAGTAAAGATGATATACGTAATCACCGCCATCCAACCGAGCAATGACATTTGATCTCACAGATAAGAAATGAACCAAATATATTTTTAATGTATATGTCGGTAATTCTTACTGCTGATTCTTATGCAACCATATATTTTTCATAAAATCGTTAGACATATGGCGCAAACAAATTATTGTTACTGCTGCAAAGTCATGCTCATTTCGACCCACCTTTACTTCAGAGAATTTTTAGAAGCCCGTTTTCATAGAAAAATCTTCAGCAAAATTCTTGCTTTTACTCCGACTTAAGCAACAAATTCGTTTCATATCTTCCATTTTCTCTGAGGGATCTCTTGTATACCTATTTCGCACTTTTGTAACATGATTTTTCGATAGTGTATGTTTGAAGTCTGATGGTAGCATGTCGTATCGGCTCTACTAATATGAGTACAGGTATCTGTATTTTCGAGATATAAGTTTTCCAACATTGTGCTTCCAGCCCTCAAAATAATAAAGATTTTTCGATAAATTATTAAAGAATTTTGTTGTTGGGAGTTAATTTGTATCAACATGGTAGATACTGGGACGCCAAATGTCACGTCATAGGGTTGTAAGTGTTGGCAGCCTTGTATAAATTTTATCAATTGACTCTAAGTCTGTGCTTCAGATGTGACGCTTACCATCGCACGGGGATATTAAATATGCAATAAATTGACGTAGAGTCAATTGATAAAACGTATACACGGTTACCAACATTGACAATCCGGTAACGTGACATTTTGCCTCCCAATATCCACAACATTGATACAGAGCAACTCGCAACAACAGAATTTTCCTTTAATGCATCTTTTAATTATTTATCGCGAAATATAACTTGTCTTTTAGCACTATACTGTATACTCCAAGATGGAAACCCTGTATCTCCCAAATGAAGCGGAATTGGACCCAGGTTTATACGAAATATTTTCCTTGTTTTGGTGGCAAGAATTCGTCTGTGAAGTTTTGCCTAAGTAAACGCCAGTCGTATATGCGTTGGTGTGTACCTGTGTAAATGACGCACGAGAGAAAAGCTGTTACATAACATCATGAAAGAAGAGTCGTTCAAAAGAAAAATATAAAATTATGTTACTAATGGATGGGAATTTCTATAGGATACCCCCTAAACCAATTCGTTACCACAATTCCTGTAAGCATGGGCGGATTTAGGAGAGAAACCCTAGGGGGCGTTAGTGGCGATCCCTTTAAAAAATTTCGTTTAGAATGAAACATTTAAAGTCATTCTGAAATGACTGGGGGGCAATGCCCCCCATGACCCCCTATAAATCCGCCCATCCCTGTAAGCCTATATTATTACAATAATTCTATGTATTATTCGGATTGCTCATTGTGTAGTATTTACTATATTTCATAATATAACTATAATAAAAAGTCGTTGTGAAAGCTTATGGTATCCTTAGCCTATATTTTCTTTAATACGTTGTTTATTGAAAACTAATCAATGATATTCTTGGATGATTTTTTTTTAAAAAAAAGAAAGCCTTGAATTCGTTGAATTTCTTTTTCTCATACTCGGTTGTAGTTGCTTTAGCCATTTAATGTTCTTTTTGAGCACATTGAAGGTAAACAACTCAGTGATTATTTGTTCTTCTCATCGAGTTATAATTCTGAATATTAAGCGATCTCAAATTTTGAAGTATGAAACAATTTCTGTTATCTTTATCAGATCGTCAATGTATCTTGTCATCTATACACACATTCTTGCTACGTAAATTTTACATTGGTTAATTAAAGGCTATAATTTAGCTTTTCGGATTTTTATTTAGGGGTGTGTAACTGAAAATTTGGGGCCTCCACAGTCTAGTGGTTAGAGCGTTGGACTCATTTCCGCGTGGTCCCGGGTTCAATTCCCGCATGGAGCACCCCACTTTTCGGTGTCCGCCCAGCGTCGAGAGGCAAAGTGGGGAATCACGTGAATAAAGACGTGACGACCACTTGGTCTAGGAAGCCGCTGATACGCCTGATCGTGATCAAGGTCACGCCGGTCGTCACTGAGGTGGACGAAGTTCCACTAACCGCGGACAGATGGCGTTGGGGCAGGCTCAGGACGTTTCGGTCTGCAACGACAGTGGTTATTATTTATAACTGAAAATTTAGGGGGTGTTGGAGTAATAGCGGTGTATGAATATTACTGTGAATAGCGGTCAGAGATAGCAAAAGCGAGAACTGCATGAGTTTCGTTGCTAAAAATCCTTCCAGTAGTAAACTTCATTTTAGATTAAATATGCCAATTTATCTGTTATATAAATATCAAGTACATACATGGAAGTGAATGCAGGTAGATTCTTAATGCAGTACTAATATAAACTGCAGATATAGATAATAAATGAGTTTCCTAAAAAGTGTTCAACAAATACGTTTTATAAGTTCCTGAATGACATTCAAAGTAAATATGTGTTCGGTTGGCACGTAGGAACAATTTGTTCCAATATCGTAAGTGAGCAAGGATTTCATTATCTTCTTATGGCTTCTACAAACCGGAAACAATAAAACTGTCCTACTTCGATAAGAAAAGATTGGTTGATGAAAACAATCATGTACTGATGAAAACAAAAAACTATTCTCGACGTTAGTGATATTGTTCATCACCAGGGACGTATTAGGGGGGAAACTCCACAAAAAACTCAGTTTTATAGAAGATAGTATAACCAGGGGTATTTATATGCGCAGACACACCTTGGACCCCCTCCCGAAACCAACTTCTGGATACGTGTTTGTCATCAACTAAAAATTGTAATGTCGAAGTGCTACACTTTTTTCACTACATAGACAGCGAGCAGAACATAGTTGGTATCCATAATAAACGGTTCAATTAAGTTCTCTTCTTCGTAGAAAACGGCTCTATAATATTACGAGAACAACGCTTTTGTATTGTCCCAGAACCGCAAGATTGGTAGAAGAAGGAGATCGTTAAGAGGTCTGGGAACCTCCGGTTCGTGTGTGTGTGTGCGTTTTCATATGTTTAAAGATACTGGACAAGCAATAATGAAATTTTGGAAAACGACCCCAATCATACTTGTGAATGCGTATCAAATGTACTATACAACATTTTGACTATGTTTATTTTAGCTGAGATATTAGAATACCCGTAATGGCGTAGGCACATGACGTCATCAATTATAGGTATTCTAATTTATCATCTAAAATAAACAATGTCAAAATGTGAAATAGTGCATTTGATACGCATTCACAAGTATTATTAGGGCCGCTTTCCAAAATTTCATTATTGCTTGTCATTTTTGTCCAGTATCTTTAGAAGTATGAAAACTCACACACACACAGATGCAGCGTAGGTGCCGAGGCTTCTTTAAGAGAAATTTACTGAGTGGTTTTTTTTTTTCCAATTTACTACTTTTTCAGGTGACGTAGTGTCATTACCACTGCTACCAAATTATTTGTTTTACACGACATTTCATGCTACAAATTTAGCTTTCAACGTAGTGTCTTTTGAACTGAATTGGAGTTTATTTATGGCCTTTACGTAATTTTGGCTCAGGTCGACGTAATGCCTTTTATTCACCACAGTAAATTAAATTTAATGAGAAAAAGTACAATAAGAAAGCAATATAATAACAATATAGACATTAATTCTGCAAGAAGCAATAGACTCAATAGCCTTTAAAAATATTCTAGAAGTGAAAAGAAAATATATCATTGAGGAATTTATATTTCAATAGGCAAAATTCTTTTCTTTTTTCTTTCTTTCTATTTTCATTAATAGAGAAAGACACACTTTGCATTCTCCGCTTTACAGCATCTACAGCCTTCTCCCAACTTGTATTCTGGACAAGGAAGAGGGAAAGTAGCCTCTCTGCTATTTAGTCAATGTACTATGAAGTTTTTCACTTACTGTAATTGACAGCGTAGGGAGAAAGCCTCGGTCATGATGGTCAGCCGTGGGGTTATTCTTGCATCGGTTGAAAGAAAGAGTTCTTACATCACAACGCTGACTGCAATCACGGTATACAGAATTTTCATCTGCGTAAATCATACTTTGTTTTAGTGATGTGATACCGCTTACAGATTCCCGTTCAGCGAGATCTGAATATGCTTATCAATTGTAGCTGAATTAAGACTCCTTGCAGTAACTATGGCAATTTACAAAGGTGCTGGGAAATGACATTTCTTTCAAATATGAATCCATTTATCGTTGTCACAGACTATTATTTAATGGCACGTCGACTGCATTATGTATAAATTATATTGTCGTCCCATATTTGCCACAGATCAAACGAAAATTGTAATCTTCACACTTGCTTACTATTGTATTAGCGGACTCCCAATCATTTTGGTCCTCTTTTGATTTCTCTTTTTCCGTCTGTAACCCAGGATAGCGCCTCAACAAAAACAACAATCTATAACACTAGATGGCAGCACTACCCTCTACCAGTTATTAGGAAGAGAGAACCCTTGAAATATTTATGAACTTTCTTCTATGATAGCTTGAACTCTAGGCTTGAATTTGTAAGAACAGCGTAACAATTTTAAGGAGTGAAATACTGTGTACATACATTAGAGACATACGAAGTTAGCGCTGCCAGGGCGATTTAAATCGCCCTGGCGCTGCCATTCAGCGTTAGAGATAGTTGCTTTACACTGACCTTGACCTGGATTAAACCTGCCATTTTTAATCTGGGAACTAAACCCGTCAGGTTCCTTTCATTTGGTTAACTTTCTCCACTTTAAGAATTCATACTAGATAGAGCCTCAACCAAAACAGATACAGAGAAACTGACTTCAGATTTGAAATCAGCCATCTTTATCTGGATCTATCTAACCAGTTTTAATCTGCTGACGCTTCACATGCAGTCTCTTTGAGCAGAATTAGGCTACATACGTACCTCTGAGAAATTGGGTATACTACACTCGGAGTTTTACTGTTCGCTTCACTTCCGCTAACAATGTTCACTTATAACAATGTGTGACTTCCTATCAAAACCTTTATTTTTTGGTATTTTTATGCTATACGCACTTTAGAACATTGTTATACCAGTTAGAGATTGAACAGTTTCAAACTTGAAACGCTTGTACTTGTCATTACTGGAAGTACGATAATTTATTTTTAAACGGTGGTGATGAATCACGAATGATCAGAACAAAATTTAACAAGTTTTCAAAACTTCTGGGGTTGCCGTAAGGTTTATTTTACTTGTTTGTTATTTTAGGCTTCAGCAGTAAGTGCTGTGAAACCTTACGCGCCCGCTCTGTCCGTCTGTCGACAACTTTAAACTCAGGAACTACTAGGGTAAGTTAGGTGGTTGAGGTGTCGTTGGAAAGGTCTGAGTAACACGAGTTCAAACCCATATCACACATCCAGATCGCAGAAGTGGTGCCAGAGATAGAGGGAAGTTTATGACTTAGGAATTATTAGGTCTAGAAAGGAGGTTGAAGTGTCGTTGGAAAAGGTTTCACTGTATTTTTTTTTTCAACGGAACGTTGATTATATAAATAGGATGGCTGTAGCTTATATGCACAGTCCCCCGACTGGGCTTGTTTTATTTTATTTTTATATTTCTTCTGTCAGATTAACGAGTCATGCCCAGCTGACATTAATAACTTATTTTGTTATCGCTTTTAATTTAGAGTCTATTTTCCTTTTCACAAAATAAAAAAAAAATAATATAGAATTCAAGAAATCTCGGTATACTATAATTTGGATAAGGCTTTTTAAACAATAAGTTATTGTAACTTGTAGAGTAATGAGTAAAGTAATCGTAAGTAAATAGTTTTTTTAATTAAAATGTTCTTGAAGATACAATATTTGAGGAAAAACTAAATGACGGTCATAATTTGGTTTCTTTCTTCTATGCATTTTAAACCATCTCGAAATCTAATAATTAAAAATGATTATATTAGTGGCTTCCTTAAGGAAGTGCAGTGGGAGAATTGCACGCTAGCCTTGTGTCTTCTAGTAATCAGAGTTCAAGATAAACGTTAAGGTCATAAAGCTTTGAAATCGTGCCATGAAACTTTGATTCAACGTGCTGTTGTGATTTATTATTGACTGTGAAGTGCTTTCGATGCTGACTGTTCTTCAGTCTTGCAATTTTAGTGCGTTATTTCCACTAGCTTCGTCTATATAAACTCATCCTCCATTGTTTCCATCTTAATGAACTGAATACTAGAACATATTTTCCTTGTTTGTAGTTTTGAAATATTTCTTCTGTTCTCGAGTTAACATACTTCTAACTACAGTGCGTTAACGATATTTATTTCCAATGTGTAATTACTAATTAATAATGAGCAGGTTTAAGCTTACGGATTGGAGTGTAGAAATTTCATTTACTAATTGAAAACGAATATATTCCTAAAGGTTTTGTAGAAATAATTGCATTCAGAGAAATAACTAACTTTAACTATGTTTACCCAGTGTTTCTTTCAAGAAAGATGATCTGGCCTGGAGAGTATTTTAAAGCTTTAGAGGGGTTGAAAAAGATGAGAGGGCGTTGTAGACATCTAGTGGGAACTACACACCGTGGTGGGTAGCAAGGCTTTATAAATTCCTCCTCCTCAACAACAACAAAAGTAGTGAAAGAAATAGGACATCGAAAGGAGGATGTGGATTACGTTGACATTAAATTAGTGAAACGTTTCCGATTGAAAAATCATGCATTGCGTTCCACATTCATGCGACCACCATATCTTCATTTATTTACCATAAAATAAAACCTCATTTATCCGAACTTGACCCGACACGTTCCGCATAAACGAAATTCCAAATAAACCAGTAATACAATTTTTCGTGCTATAAGCGCCTCCAAATACAGTAACAATGGTTTATTTTACAAAAGACAAAATTTATTCTATTAAACTGAAATCAAATACAGTAGAACACTGCGCATTTATACTACGGAAATTAATTCGACGCGCTTACTTGTACCTTTCATAAGAGCCTTACCCTACCGGCATTGCAGTTTCATATACATCATAATAACGAAATCCGAACTCTGGGTCTTTGAATCTGCGACCCAAATCGGACGAATCCACTGGACCGGATATCCGAGACCCCGAAGATCCGAGCTTTGGATATCCAGATCCTTTTGGATTCAGATCTGGCCATCCCTACTCAACAGTTTTCGAATTACATCAAAATTTTGCTGCTGGCTTTTATCCCATCCTCAAAACTGCGGCTGCGTTATTTACTTTGTTTATTGACTCCACGTGAAGTCGACGCCGCTTCAGTAACTGTCTTTTCATTATCAGGTAAGGCCCAAACAGTACCTGATTAGAGCGGACCACGGTGGATCAATGGTTAGAGCGCTCACCTCTGGGGCTTGGGTTCGTCGGTGAAAATCCTCCTCGTGCCATGTGGACTTTGTGGTGAATAAACACCGTGTGCGTGGGTTTTCTCGGGGTTCTCCCGTTTCCTACCAATTTCTTCATTCCACCAATCATTCCATCATCATCCATCTGGCTTGAGCCTGAGTTGCCTACAGACCTTAAAAAATCAAAGTACCTGATTACAGCACAATAATTTATCAATATGGGTGCTCTTTCTTGATTTCGAAATGAGTCTGTGCATTAATGTAAATGCTTTAATGTTTATTATCAGTATAGCATTCTGTAATATGAATAATCAACTTTTTCTTTCTCATGACATTTTTTCATTTATTTTTTCTTATTTGAGATCGCCAACATTTCATTGCTATCTCTCGTGTAAATATACACTATATTATTACACTGGCAAGGTTAAAAGATTGACATTTGCACCCATTTACTGCCGACTGGGTGGTTATAATTTTTTCTGTATTAATTTCAATGTTTAACTAACACAAGGTTCTTGTGAAAAAAGGAATGACATCTATTATTTCGAACTGCACGGTTGCAGAACAAATTCCTCAATAAAAATCTTCAAATGTATGGCGTGCCTTGACTTCGTTACCAGCTACTGGGACTGGAAGATTGTTAAGGTGTGAGGAGTAGTCTATATAGACAGAGAATTGATGGAGTAATGGACAGCATACCCGGCCGGCAACTGGGAGATCCGGGTTCCAGTCCAGGTCGCGGCGTTTGTCAATTTTTCTGTAGTAATTGCAATGTTTACCTAACACAAGCTTCTTGCGAAAAAAGGAATTACAACTCTAAATATAGATAATTACGCCAAAAATTATACTATTTTTACATATTAACCGGGATTTTTTTTGGTGGGGCGGTCCAGGTCAACCCCCTAAATACATACGTCCATGAGTACTTCCATATTGCTCAATATCATTGTTTTTCAGTATTTCGGTATATTGATATCGTTCGGTATTTTCGGTATCGTTCGGTATATCGATAATTGTCGGTATCCAAAACATACAGAAAGTCGGTATGAAAATCTCAATACCGAACACCCTTAGATTTATGTAAGTGAACGTTAAAACGCATATCCAATTATATTATCTGCGAATTCATTTAAGCAATTGAATCGATCATTGTAAAAAGGGAATATGTATTATGTATTTTTAATGGCACAACTTACTTACGAGCTGTTTAAAAATATCTATGACGGGATTTGAAAGATTACGTGTCAAAATCAGAAATACTGAAATGAGGTGGATGAAATAGAGTAAAATATTAGTTCAACTCAAAATTCATATTTTTAAATTTAATTTTTATTTCTGAGCTGTTGTATTTCTTGTGTTGTATTTGTAAGGCCGTCTTAAATCAGGCGAGAATAAAGCGATCATAACATCCGTTTTTAGGTGCCATTGTAAAATAACTTGACAGAACAGAATTTGAATTTTTAGGAAAGGATTTGGGAAGGTGTCGGCCAGGGTCTATGTTGCAGATGCCATCCCGGCATTTGCCTGATGTGACTGAGGAAAAATTCTGGAAAAACCTCGGTCAGGATGGTCGGCCGCTGGGATCGAACCCACGTCCTCCCGAATGCTACGCCAACGCTCTACCATTGACAGAATAGAAAAAAACAAATTTGAATAATAATCGCCCGCATGAGGAGTGTTTGATTCCGTGACCTCCAAATAACAATTTGCACAAAGTGGCAACGTTTATATAATGTAAACAGGGGCGTAAAAACCACCACCGTGGTGAAGAGGGCGAAGATTTTGTGACTCGGTGATAATAAAGGGCTCACCAACTAAAAATTGCGGGCGGTAGGATGCAGAGGCAGTTTGTTACGTCACTGAACGTAAAATTGATCTTATTTCAAAGTTCAGTAAAAATCAGTTGCTAGTGCTGTAGTTCATAAGAACAGACGGGAAATTGTGAAATTATTTCCTTCTAAGTCAGGAAGTGGGATGGCTCTTTCCTGACGAAAATAAAAATGAGCGAAACCAGAAAGCTTGTGCTCTTCAGTTTGAGAAAATTATAGCGTAGGAAGACTCAAATAATATCTTGAAAGAAGTAAATGTCTAAAATTACAGTTGTATATTTCTGATGATTTGAGACTAAAGTAACTATTTAATTCTCTTTATAACAAAGGCCTTGTAGCTTGGTTGTTAAAGACGTATTCATGCATAAAATATTTATCTCGTAACGGAATCTGTACGTATGGGACTATAATTATTGTGAGTCTTTATGAAGCAGAACCCCAAGAACACGCGCACGAAGGGAGGATATATATATATAAAATCATGATTTGACCACTCGTTCTTAACATTGGCCAATAGTTGGCATTTGCGTAAAACTTTGGTAAACTTTATTTTTATATGGGCCAGTCTAGTAACTTGTCACGATTCGCCCTTTACCCATCAAAATCCACACCTATGTCCCTGCCGGGATTCGAAGGATTGAGACCTTTGAGCCATTGGCCTACCGCCGTAGACCGCACGGATACCCGACCGGCTTGGCATTTTCGTGAAAGAAAGAAATGTTCAGCTAGCGAAATGGCAAGTCGGATAATATGGATAGTCAGGATAATGTGGTACAATCCCCTGCAACTCATGAACATGTTAAATTTAACTAAGAAACATTAATTTATATTGTATTACTGTTCACGTGTGCCCCTGCTTACTATTGTCACGAACTCTGCGCTCCCGAAGTTCGTGCACCTCCCACACCGCGTTGGATGTGTGGTGTAATTTACGCCACTAGTACCAGGATAGATTGAAGATGCGTTGACATGACTGCACAGAAGAAAGAATTGTCCTCATCGGGAATTGAGCTCGGAACCTATCAAACCAAAGGGAAAAGATCGCCTACGAGTGGGTAAAAATGTTTCGCTTTCACGTGTAATTTCTTGAGCTAGAAGCTTGACAGCTCCGGCCATGACCTTTGCCGTAAGACCACACAAACTGGCTGATCTTGTTATCACAAGAATATGCTAACATTCTGATGTTAAATTGTACAGTGGTCGCTTTGTTTTGACAAACATGCACACAAAATCGAACCTTAGGTTCCGAAGCAAGAAATGAATCTGGACTAAACAAAAACGGCCAGTCCCCTTTCTTCAAATGCCAATGACCCTTGCTTCCTTGTTTATATTTTGTGATTACTGCATAATTAATCAACCATTTTAATATAATGTTATCAGCATTTTATTCTTATTATCGTCTTTTTAGTTGAAAAAGGTCAAAAGGTTTAATCTAGATTTTAATATAATTTTTTTTTTTTTTTGCTGGAGATAATTTTTTATATAAATAATTAACTCACGTCTTCACAAATAAATAGGGTTAATTGAAATTAGCCATAATGAAATAAAGAACTACATGAAGTAAGTCTTCCCTATTTTACTTTCTTTTCTTTAGTTCACAATGGTTCGTGGTGTCCTCATATCTTGCAACGTTAATTTAACTCATTTCCCTTCTTTATCCTAAAATAAATACAAGCCTGCAATTAAGTGGCGTTTGACTAGTTGCAGAACACTTTAGGACTTGGGTCACAAAACATTAGCTTGAAAAAAAGTATCCCAACACAGAAATAACTAAAAAAAAATGAAAAACTTTATAAAGACATTTTTCTTAAATAATTCGTACTAAAAAGTAAAACATAATTTTATTTATGCATGACTAAAAAAACATGGGGCGCGCCAATTGAAGAATTTATAAAGTGACTGTATATCAGAGCGCGCCTTGTGCTTTTCTTTTTAGTTATACATAAACAAAATTATTACTTTTTAGTACGAATTGTTTCAGAAAATTATGTCTTTAAAGAGTTTTGAATTATATTTCTATTATTATTTCTCATGTTTTAAACTATTCTTTGTTATTTTAAAGCTTAAGATTGAACTAACGTAGAAAACCTTACGTTCTCAAGTTTAAACCTAACGTTCAAAATAATTATTATTGTACTTTACGATAAAGTAACATGTCATCACTTAATCCCAGTAGTTCCGAGGACAAGAGGTTATGATCTCGGAATTTGAATCAGCATTGAGGAGGCACGCAGTTTCGAGTCCTACTGCCAATCATATTGACTGAAGTTTTCCAGAATTTTCCTTCGTTTTATCAGACGAATATCGGTGTGGTACTTAGGCAAAGTGCCGAACGCTATATCTTCGTCTCCTCGCTCCCGAGTTTTCTTGCCGATGGATGACATCCTTTAGACACGCGACAGGTTTAGGACATAACTGGCTGTCTGGGTCATAAAGGGCCTAGTAGGATAAGATGGTGAAAAGTGCCTTGGAAGGAATCGTGATAAAAAATAATACTACCATATTCAGCATCAAAAATGGTGGCTCTCCACCAAATTTCAGCTCAAAAGATGGAAACCTAACCTCAAAATAAAATAAAGTGTGGTTTTTAGGTAGTTTAGCGATATCTCGATCGAATTTACACCTACGATGACTTTTTTTTAAAAAAAAAATGAAGATTTTTCAAGCTTTACAAGATGGTAATTGTTTCATTTATGTTGGTGCAAAATTCAATTTTTTTAGAGAGATTAGAAAATTTGAAAATTGAATTTAATATAAACTAAGACAACAGTTGGCTCGAAAAAAATATATATAAAATATTTTCAATGGTTTGCATCCAGACACATCCTAGCTTTCAGTAGCAATTAGTTATTTATATACATCCTAGCAATTATTAAATAATAAATATGAACATATAAAAAATATATTTTGAAAGAACAAAAAAGTGTTCCCGGGCAGAACTCGAAATCGGGACTTTTCACTTAAGAAGCCGACGTCTAAACCAGTCGTCCACGAATGTGACCTGGCAAATTTCGCTTTCGAACTTGTAATTACAGTGCATGAGTTACGTAAGAAGTCCGGTCGCGTACCTTATGTTTTGGTTATGTTCTACCACTTTAAAAAATCTAAAAAAAATAATGGTTATAGAACCACAAAAAATACATAACATATAGATTTTCGAGCCAACTGTTGTCTTAGTTTTTTTTTTAAATTCAATTTTCAAATTTTCTAACCTCTCTTAACAATTTGAATTTTGCGCCAACATAAATGAAACAGTTACCATCTTGTAGAGCTTGAAAATATCTTCAATTAAACAAAAAGAAGGTCATCGTAGGTGCAAATCCGACCGAGATATCGCTAAACTACCAAAAAACACACTTTACTTTATTTTGAGGTTAGGTTAGCATCTTTTGAGCTGAAATTTGGTGGAGAGCCATCGTTTTTGATGCTGAATATGGTAGTATTTTTTTTATCACGATTTCTTTCAAGGCACTTTTCACCATTTTATCCTGCTAGACCCTTTAATTTAAATAAAAAATATTATCTACAAGATAATATGTCACTTATTTTCTTTTAACTATGTAATGATCTCTCACGTAAAGAGATCATTTTCTAATTTTAGTATTCAAAGGGTAAAATATGATTTTATTTAATGTTTCTGATGGTGATACACATGCACGGAAAATGTTCCAGCCCGTCTCGGTAGCAGGCAACAAATCTTTTCCATTTTTCCCGCTGTAATTGAGACCTTCGGTTTATTTAGGGTCATTCGGGGTAAATGTAAACAGGGGTAAGTATGATCAGAGGCTATAAAAATTTGTTGAGATACGATAAAAATCTGATACTATTGCTGATAGTTAGAAAGTACCACAAAGGATCCTATTGATCAATATAAGCTACATACAAACAATAGGTTTCTTTTATGACACAATTTTCAAAACCGGAAGAAAATTAATCTGCAATCTAAATTAGACAACACCAACTTAAAATTTAAATAGCGCAATGAGGTTAATCCGGAGGGAAATGGGAATTATCTCGTTTTTTAGCATAAAGTTAAGGCTTTCTCATGAGCACAGATCCAACATTATAGTGTATGTTGCTTGTGACTAATATCCCTGAACATACTTAACCCTCTATTTCATAGGTCTGGGAAAGTATGGTCCTGAATGCAAGAAAGTAATCACGCATTACGTGAAGAATTCTCTCGGTTGGATTGCTCATTGTTTCCCTATTGTAGTACAAATTAACTAACACATAGGAATCAGGTCAAAGACTTACATTAAAAATACTAACAGAAGTTAGAGGGGCTATACACAGTGGAGACTTTGGGTATTGCATTAATTCAAGCGCAAAATGGTGTTCTAGATCGTGAAGTGTCAAGCAGATTCAACATTCCATTTTCCACACGAATTTCATATGTAATAGAATGGAAGAATAGACCTGCAAGAAAAATTGACACTAAAGTTAGGTTGGTAGCTAGTTAGTGTAGCGGCCGAAAGAGATCAACAGACACTCCATTTACTAAAGAACAATAACTTGTTGAACACCTAAAATGTGTGGCCAATTGGGCTTCTGGCTTAAATTCAAGCGAAATATTGAATGAATTTCACGAATTTGAAAAGTTCTTGGAATGAAATACAAGACATAAGCATTATCTATGGGAAATCGTGTTTATCTTTGTACATAGTCTTTCTTTGCACTAATACACTTGGTTAAACGATGTTTTAAAGGCTTTATGTCATTGCAGAAAACAGATGCTTCTAGGCCTGCAAAATACTGCTCCCCTGGCTGTAGGAAGCTTTTCGTCTGAAGAAACTTGAAGTCAGGCAAATCATATTCCAACTTCGAGAAGAGATGGAAGTCTGATGAAGCCAAATCTGGCGAATAAAGTGGATGTGGCATGAAATCCACCGTATTGAAATCTAACGCATTTATTTATGCCATTACAACGACACTTGTATGGGGGGCGAGCATTGTCGAGATGCAAGATTATTTTCTTCTTTACTAACCTGGACCTTTTCGTATTCGAACTGGACATCGTATTCATCAATATTGGCTTTACTTGGCGAAATATGGTCAGTGAGAAGGATACCTTTTGCAACCCCTCAAAAATATATGCCATATCTTTCCGGCAGACTTCACACACATGGTCTTCTTTGGATGTGAAGAACCAGGATATTTCCACGGCTATGACTTATGAATCGTTTATGAAGTGTAATAAAGTACACATGTGTCATCGGTATTTATGAATAGACGCAAAAAATGCAAATTCATCTCATTTTCTCCGGAATTTATGGGAAAATATTGCAATGTGCTTCCGTGATCACACTTCCCCACACCATGTTCACACTTACCTCAAATCCGAGGTAAAAGTGATCACGACACTTTACATCACATAATATTCGTTTGCCAAAATATGAGTTATTATTACCATATTATTATACATGCCCATCAAAGCTAAAACAGAGTTCCTAGTTTATGTAAACTTTCAATATTCTATCTAACTTTTTTTATATACGCAATTTTCCTTCCCCCCCTCCTCAAAAATATAGTTATCCTACTTACCCCGTATGACCCTATAAACCCTTTAGTAGAAAAGGGCCATTATTGTCCCACTGACCCTCTTACTGTCCCGGTAGCACCGCCATGAGCGGATTTAGAAGAGAGGCCCTGGGGGAAAGGGCAATTACTTTAAAAGCTATCGTTTAGAATGATACATTTATAGTCATTCTGAAATGACTGGGGGGGGGGGGCATGCCCCCATAAATCTGCCCATGAGCACCGGTATCGTAATATGGAATTTTTTCCATGCATGGTGATATGGATGACAAAAGGAAACAATTTTATACATATTACGACACAAAACATAAAAAACGTAGTGTTGTGTTGTCTTATGTACAAGTGCATAAGGTGTTAGATACATCTAGTTTCTTGAACTGAATTGAATTTATTTATAGCCTTTTCGCATTTTTGGCTCAGGCCAAGATGGGGTAGATAGAGGATGAGGAAGGCATAGGTCAGCTCCTTACTTAAGGTGCCATCCCGGCATTCGCCTGGGGAAACTGAGGAAAAGCCTGCAAAAATCTCAGTCAGGATGATGTGTCGCGGGGTTGCCAATCGAAGTCCGCTACGTTACCTTCTTGACCACGGTACATTCCAGAACTGCTGGGTGACATCTAGTTTCCATTTTCCATTTCACATTAAAACTCATTAATAACAACAACTGAAATTAACCGTTCATACTAACGAAACTATTAGATTCCAATGACTGATTTGTTATTAACTTCGTAAACAAGCTGTTGAGCTTCTAAAAACGGAACCTACAGCCTTTGGTAAAGTGAACTCCCAGAACCACTCTATTCAATAGACTCACACAGGACTTGAGCCGTGACCTAGCACACAGAAAACGAGAGTTAAGAGGATCTGAGTTTACGAAAAACTCAGCCGACTCGTTTAGGATTATGGAAAGGAAAGGAAAGGAAAGGAAAGGTTTGAGTCGGCTCATTTTCAGTTATTTAAAACAATGTTACGTAAAAAGACTTAGAAATGAACGTAAATTCCAGAACCGTTTGATCTTTTCAGATACATTAAATATAGGAAAGTTATTCAAGTTTCAAAATGTCTGCATTTTGCCGGTTTACTTTCAGCTATTTTTAAAAGTACATATGTAGAAAAGGGGGGCTAGAAATTTGATGTAGATTCCAGAACTGCCTGAATTTTTAAGATAGCCTATATTAAGAAATGCGGATGTTTTTTCAGTTTCAAAAGTTCAGTACCGGTACCTTGCCGAATAATTTTTACTTTAAAAAATGCATAAAGGTGTTATAAGAATAATGAAATCGCGACTACTAAGGTAGGCAGCCCATGTAGCTCGGATGGGGAAAAAACGAAGATTATATTCCATCTTGGTTGGAAAGCCGGAGGAAAAGAGACCGTTGGGAAAACCGAGACGTCGTTGGGATTACAATATTAGAAGAGATCTTCGAGAAATAGGTGTTCGTGATGAAAACTGGCTTAATCTGGCCCAGGAGAGAATCATATAGCGAACGTTTGCGTTTGCGGCAAAGAAATTGTGAGTTCCGTAAACCATAGAGTAAGTAAGTAAGTAAATAAATAAGAGGTTGAAAAGTTCAGAATTCCAGAATTGCGGACTCTGACCGGTACCACCTGAAAGTGTTTTGTGGCACACACATATAATAAAAAGAAATGCGACATCCTAAAAGTAGCCGCATACAAAGTCAGTTGGAGCGGGACAGAGATTTTGTCTAATAATGCCTAAATCTATACTTGTTATTAAATGGAGGCACTCACATCCCTAGAGGAGAATGAAGCAGGGCAAAGCTTACAAAAACTATGTGTTTAGTAAGACATTGCTTTGCTTTCCTTTGCTCCGCTTCTGCTTGGTTCTCTGGTGTGCGGATATCCTATTGCTATGAAGTGAACAAGTTTTTCTCACTGTAAGTTGTTTCTTTACATTCTCGCTCAGAGCTGAAAATATATAGTTTCGAAGAGCAGCATAGCGATATCAATCTAAAAAGCATGAAGCGTTTGACTAGGAACAAATTGTTAGTATAGGATATTTATTTATTTATTTATTATTAAGTTTCAGATACAGCTTGAGTTGCCATTTTAGACAGAAACAAAATAACAATGCAACAAACTAAATAACTTCACTACGAACTAAATAACTTTACTACAAACTAAATAACATGAAATTAAATTTTAACAACACATAACACAGCAATTGATATAAAAACATAACGATTATACTACACAAGAGGAATAACTCACATATTTGTATTTATCGTTCGATGGAAAGTGTGTTCAGATCCGAAAATATCAATATTTGAATCAAGGTTATTGTACATAATTACTAATCTATGGAATAAGGAGCGCTGCAGTATACTTAGTCTAGGCGTGGTACAATGAAGGAGGTTATTATTTCTGGTTATTCGCAAGGGAACACGGAAGTAAAATTTAGATATCAACTCTCCAGTTCTAAGATTACCGTTAAGTATCTTGTATAAATACATCAAATCTGCCAGCTTGCGACGAGAAGAGGGTACGTGGAGACCAAGAACGGATAATAACTCTGGTTTGCTTAAGCTACGTACTGATGGTATTCTTCTTTTGACTATAGCAAGAAAAAAGTTCAGAACAGAATCAATATGAGATAGATTAGAAATACTAGCCATGTTCCAAATTGGGGAGCAATATTCAATTTTAGGGGAGATGAAGGTTTTGTAGAACATACTCAATGAATGAAGGTCCTTAATTTCTGTAAATCTATAGAGAAGACCAAGTAAGCGCATAGAACTGTTAGTTACAGAAGTCACGTGATCAGCAAATAGAAGTTTTTCGTCAAATACCACCGATATAATAGTTAAGTTAGTATACAAGAGAGGTATATGCGACAGTCGAGTTTAGAAACAAAAAAATTGGATCACAGTGAATAATTATACATGCTTTTATGTTATTTAGTAAATTATAATGCTCACGAGAACACGTATTACATTAAGTTCACAATATGTCAATATAGTTACATTATTCTTGCTAAATCACAGCAGAAGCTCTGACTGGCGAGCTGATTTTCTGATAGTTGTTGCATTGTAGTCAGCTTCTAACTCACATTGAAGGGTTACAACAACTTGTCAATATTGTTTGAATTACAACATTGGCTGTTACTTCAAAAATTTATTGATATTTCTTTCATTTACTAAAAAAAAAAAAAAAAAATCTGGGTGTAAATAAATATCACAGATGAAAACAAAATTTGTAATTTAGTATAGCCTCTATGATCTTAGTGTACTGTAAATATGGGAGTTTTAGAAGTTCCAAGTAGATATTTTTATTACAATGCTTTGTAATTTTGTTTATTTAATTTATTTTCATAACAACATTCAATGCTTAATTTGAATTTTATTTAAGGTCTGTTGACATCTTTGGCTCAGGCCGGGATGGGGTAGGGAGAGGATCGGGAAAGTATTGGACAGGGCCTTTCTAGGTACCATCTCCGCATTTGCCTGGTGAAACTCAGGATAACCCTGGAAAATCTCATTCAGCATGGACGGCCGTGGGGTTCGAACCCACGTGCCTACCCATTGCCAATCAGAAGTCCGCGACGTTACCGCCTGGACCACGATGTGTATCTCGATAGTGTGGGTCCTAGCGAAAACGTCATTATATACAAAATTAAAGCTAACAAAATTTGGCACAAAATGGTTCATATTAAATTTGTCCTTATTTCTAACCGTTTTCAAGTTATAAGCCGTTGAAAATCGTAATTTTGTTCAAAAATACATTGCACGCCACGTTTTAGGACATATAATGTCTGGTACCTTCTAAACCGTTATATTGAGAACACAGGAATGAAGTTGAAGTTGTAGAGGATAAAATTATCTTCAATTTGGTATATAAACAAGTAAAATTCGCCCGTGATATCAAAACTTATAACTATTTGCTAAATTACGATTCCGGTGGGACACGAAAATCGGCATGAAACTTCCACAGTACATTGATGATGTGTTCGAATGAACACTTCTTTAGTACTACGTTTCGAAGTTTCGCGGAACACGAGTTACAGGACTTCAAAATTTTCGAAATTTTGTTCTGAACGCCTGAAATGTAGGCAACACTTCGTACATATGTGTTGAAGTTATGCATTTCCCATTCACTTTTATATAAAAGGTTGCGCAGAACATAATTTAAATGTTAGATTAAAGTTATTGATGAAGTTGACGTGTTAATTAATTGATCTGATCTCTGCCAAATGCGATTATTATATGACTACAGGGTGACCCAAAGGAAACTTCTCCTCTTGTTAATTTCGTAACCAATTGATTTCCAAGAGGAATCCAAACACATCACCCCTTTTAATTTAAGCGAGAATGTCCAGCGTGGTCCAGCATGGCATGCTGTACCAATTTATCGTGGTCTAGTGGCAAAAGTGAAAAATTCTTAAATTACAACATGAGTCAAGTAAAACATCATGTCAATGGTCTTTAAGTTCTATTTACAAAAGCATGTGATCATTTACTTTTTTTTTTGTGCAAATTTTTTGGAAATTGCATTTGTAACTCTCAAATACAATATTATAAAGTTTCATGCTGATTTTCGTGTCCCACCGGAGACAGTTTCCTTGTTAACCGGAATTTGGCAAATAGTTATAAGTTTTGACATCACGGGCGGATTTTACTTAAAATTGAAGATAATTTTATCCTCTGTACTTTTGCGCTCAATATAACGGTTTAGAAGGTACCAGACCTAAAACGTGGCGTGCAACTTATTTTTGAACAAAATGACGATTTTCAACGGCTTACAACTTGAAAAGGACAAATTTAATATGAACAATCTTGTGCCAAATTTGTCAGCTTGAATTTTGTATATAATGACGTTTTCGTTAAGACCCACCAGTATCGAGATATAAGCAAAAAACCAAGAGAAGGGACACATTTTGCTATGGCGTGGAGTTATCTCCACTTGCAGACCCCAGGACTTTTGGTAATTCATCTCCAAGCACCTCCGAATACATTCCAAAAGTTAAAATAAGTGCGCACAAAAGTCTGTCTAGAAACCATTCGTCGACTGGACTATAAGTCGTGTGAGTAACTTTGTGTTTTAGGTTCATCAGCATAGTTTTGATATTGTTTAAATCTAGTATTTTTTCTGTCTGGCTCAGACGGTGCTGCAGTGACTTTATCAATCGAATGCGACTCGTTGCCGTTGTGCTTCTACTGTTTGAGTGTGTGTGTATTTTTTTTTCTTCTCTCTGGTTTTGTGTTGTCTAAGATGTAAGAGAAAATTAATAACAGTATAATGGAAAATAACCTGCGTAAAAACACAGTAAAATGTTCGTTTGATAAAGCAACTCGAGGACATCGGTCAAGTGCTTTAGAAACTCACGAATGGCTCTCAACTGTGTTGGAGATTAATGTTGATATGGTGGAAGGACTTCAATTAGGCTCTGACTATTATGCAGTTTATGTCAAATTTATTTCGGTAACTGTGTTTGAAAATTTTCTTCGTAATTACGGTGGTGTTGTTAAATTTAAGCATGCGACTATTAGTGACGTTCATAATACGGCAGCAAATGACAACATGACAACTGTGCGTGTTTTTAATTTACCGTTGGAACTTCCGAACGCTAATATTGATCCAGAACTTTCACAATATGGAAAAGTTTATGATATTCGAAACGAACAATGGTCCCGCGCTTATTTGTTTCCAGTAGCAAATGGCACTCGTGCTTTGCGGATGACCTTGAATAAACACGTTCCGTCGTATAATCATGTCAATGGCTACAAGGAATTAATTACTTACGAATTTACGATGGACAATTACTACTTGTTTCAATGTAATCAGCCTAATCATCAATATCGGCAATGATCCCAACGCAAACTGATTCGTTTCCCTACATCAAATGCTTCTGAGATAAAGTCAGCAATCGACAATACAGTGACGCTGCCAGTAATTTACACCCAATGGAGACCAATCTCCTCAATTCAACAGAAAGTGCAAGTGTTCATGATCCAAGTGATCGTATCTCATTTCCTGATCTGCATTCTTCACAGTTCGAGCATGTAGCTCCAGTTGCATCTGAACCTTTTGATGAAACAACGATAAAGTCCCCCCCCCCTCACAGAAAATGCGGAGATGGACATTCCTACGGGTAATGATGAAAACGTCCTTGAAGTCCAGAAAACCACAGATGCTAAATTCCTTAATGTTGAAACTGTTAAACCCAACTCTGAAGTACCTCCTGTACAAAGCTCTCCTACTACATCCCCTGTGTTTTGCAAACGTTTTAAGGTGGAATCCACACCTAAGGATCTCAGACATACGCACGCAGAGGAGGAAGAACTACTTTGTAGTTCCGAAGGTGATCCATCTGAACCAAAAAATACTTCTCACACTAACGCTTTAGATACTGGTCCAGTTAATATCAGTTAACCTTAACAAATTACAATATTCCACAAAAATTCATTTGTTCATGAGCATGCTTGTGAATTTTTTTCTTTTTAAGAAGTTAAAATTGTTGAGTTTGACTTTGATTCCCGCTATCATAGCTTTATGAATTTTGGCGATAATAGCTCAGGAACTGCCATTATTGTAAAGAATGGGTTCGAGGTGAGTGAAATTCGCAAACTCCCCAACGGAAGGGGAATTTCCATTTTGTGGCAGGATATTTTATTTGTAAATCTGTATGGTCACCAAGCACGAGCTGAACGAAGGCAGTTTTATAGTGAAGAGATTCTTTACTTGTTAAATTGTCCATATACATATTTGATAAATTTTGCGACAAAAGTGGACGAACTTAATAAATTCTTTATAGCTCTTCAGCTGGTTAAAGCTATCACCCGGGTTTATCACCAATTGCGAAAACTTTTTACTTCTATCCTAGGGTACGATAAACCGCTCATTCATACGTTTCACTTAATCTTGCACAAAAAAGTATTGCAATGGCATTCGAACGTGAAAAAGTACATACAAAGTGATGATGAGTTCATTCGTTTGAGTTATGCAAGAGATTAATTTCAAATACATATTTGGTAGTAGGCGGTGATTTTAATGCTGTGATTCGTGAACAGGATCGTACTGTATCTACCGATAAATGTGCAGAGTTAAGTGTATTCATCGAAGGTTTGAATTTAGTTGATAGTGCCATTGCAACTGGTCAAGATAAATATTTTACTTATGTTCGAAGTAATACTGCTTCACGATTGGAGCGCATTTACCTTACAAATAATTCTAACTTCAAGCTAAATTCATGTGAGATTCGTATTGCCTCATTTAGTGATAATTTAGCCATTAAAGTGGTTTTACAAATGCCACACACATATATTATACACGGAAAATCTTACTGGAAACTAAATTATACTCTTCTCTGTGACGAAGATACATACAATACTTTTCAGACTGAATGGATAAAGTGGATTCGCAAAAAAACGTAGATTTAACAATAAACTTGAATGATGGAAAAAGTATGTAAAAAATCACATTAAATATTTCTTTCTCAATCAAGGGAGAGAGAAAGCAGAAAGCATCATATGAATGTTTACATGAGATACTTGCGTGAAGCATGTCAGCCAAGACCATTTAGATTATTGTTCCATTCAGCGTTTTATAGCAAAAAATTGGATTTACAGAGAAAAGAAAATGAAAAGTTAGCTTTTAAAATGTCCTCCGAAGCACGTATTGGAAAATGAAAAACTTTAATTCTTCCACTTAATGCAAAGTAGCATCAAACAGAAGCGTAAGTTAATAACTTCTATCATCGATCAAAATACATGTTACATAACGATCAACATTCCATCGCACGAGCATTTTGGTTGTACTATAAAAACATGTTTGATACACCCTCTGCAGAACCTGAAGACACAACATTTCTAATCAAAACGAATACTTACTCATTTTACTGCAGATGAAATCTGGACAGTACTTAAAAGCTGTAAATCGAAAACTAGTCCAGGTTGTGCTGGTATTTAGCTTTCGTTCTATCGTAGAGATTGGCCGATTATACAGCACGAATTTACGGAACTTGTGAATGCCGTTCTTCTCCATCACATCACCAGTGCTACGTTTCCTAGGGGTATTGTTGTTCTTATCCCCAAGATTTCTCGTGCTACACGTCTGTCAGACTATCGTCCCACTTCAGTGCTTAACGTTGACTATTGTATACTGGCCAAATGTATCAACAATCGATTAATGACAATCAAGGTGGATTTTCTTCTGCAGATAGAATGATTCAAGTATTGTTGGATTTAAGAGAAGCTGTTTCCGAATTTGAAACTGAAAGCTTGAAAGACCGAATTTTCTCTGTAGGTTTCGCCAAAGCTTTTGATTCTGTGAACCATGACTTTTTGTTCTTAGTCTTGCAAAACGTCAACTTCACGTATGATTATGCTCAGTCTAAATTAGATGGAAATGGATTTTTAACGCGCTATATTCAAATAAGACGTTCTGTTCGACAAGGCTGTGCTCTTTCTATGGGACTCTTTGCATTATATCTGATGCCTCTAGCTAAGACTCTCGCCCTAAAATTGCAAGGCATTTATGGATTCTCGTTTATCTATTAGAAGCTTTGCTGATGATTTGTCTATTATTGCTAGACTTAAAAACTGCTTGGAGAACATTATAACATTTTTCTTCCCCTTTCTGTAGCTATGGTAAGTGTAACAAAATCTAAGTTACTCTTATTTGGTCAGTGGGACTTGAGTTCAGAACTATCAATATTTCCCGTGGTAGATGGTGTGAAAAATTTAGGTGCCCTTCTTTTTATCGTCGGCTTTATGATATGATACACCATAACTGGAAACATTTCAGTGCCAAAATCAAGGCTGCCTGCACCTCGATGAAATTTCGTGAGCTAACTCTTCACCAATGAGTCAATCTTGTGCATATCTATATTTTTATATAAGGTTTGGCATTTAGCCCAAATTGTACCATTGTCAACTGATTTTGGACATCAGATCATTTCTGCTACTAACTGGTATTTATGGACAGGATGTATTTTCCGTGTACCACATAATGTTCTCTGTCAACAGCAACAATTCGGGGCCAACATTTACTTTAGTTTCCTGTTTATTGTAAAGCATTATTTTTACCTGGATGGCTGACTTTAGTGCAAGGTACATTTGAAAGTTTCTCCCAACGTCGTCAATTGTTTTTAATTGAAAGTGTTGGTGTTGTACCCCCTGTCAACTTAAATGTATTGACTCAATCTTACATGTGCGTTAAGCAGGCACTTCTGGACGGAAAATATCTTCTCCAGGAAAACTTGCCTTCAACGACGAATCTGACAAAATTAATCTATCAACGTCACACTATACAGACTGAACCTATAATACAGTGCATTCAGCAGCTTTACTCTAATTATGAGTGGCGACAAATATGGTATAACATTAACAATGAAGTCAAGCCCCATTGCAACAGAGATATAAGGTCACTCACGATATTATACCTACTAATAGTAAGCTTGATAAAATTAAATTACACCGAACACCTCTTTGTGTCAACTGCCATCAAGAGGATATTGTTCTTCATAGAGTATCGGGATGTAAGAGGATCTTACCCATTTGAACTATTTTCACTGTTATACGGTACTTGGCAAAATGTGTCAATGTGGTGCTTCGTCTGTTCCCCCCACCATCTTGTGTTTCCCTGATTTTAAACATTATTCTACAAAGAAACATAATTCTGTGCTATGGGTGTGTAGTTTCACAGTTCATTGGACTAACACAAGGCCTTCTATTGATTCATTTGTGTGTCGAGTGCAGAAAGAACGATGGAAACTTACGCAAATGACTGATTATCGCCAAACTTTCTGTAACTTTTTGAGTGTTATATAAGTTTTCAATGTGATGTGAATCATGAGGTGATGGCATATATTTTTGTTTATTTTTCCTTTCTCTTTATTATCTTTTTAGTTTAATTTTAACAAAAGTTATGTAATATGAATATGTTTATAGCGCTTTATGTAAGACTTCTGTATAGCAGTCTGAATAAAGCAAAAAAAAAAAAATGTAAAAAAAGACGGTAAGTCGCTGAACTTCTATCACAACAAGTCATGTTCAAATCTCGCTGCAACCGTAACTTTTTTGTTGCTGCTAGTACCGAAAGAAATCAACACCGTCTGTTGTATTAATTTAACACAAAAAATGGTAGTCATGCTGGGACACCGCAAAGTGTTGAATCAACACAGGCGTTTTTTACTGTGTACTTAGTTGAAATATATGTACGTTTCACAACAAGTTATACCAAAATCAACAAATTTTACATTTGTGCAGTGAATCAGAGTTGTCAACTGATTGTTTTTAAACTCAATTTGACATATTACAGTAGTTTCTCTATAGTCCGACACTTCGCCAGTACGACTCGGATCTCTAAAATCCGACGAGGCTCGGTCCCATTGTGTCGGACTACGCAGACTCTACTGTAATTCCATTTCGTTATACCTATTTGCACCAAACTTGACAAAAATTATTGGATACAATCGATAAATTCTGTGGGTGTCCACATCCCAAAGCACCCCGGTTCTCAGTGTTGCAAACCTATTTTCTATACAATTCAAGTTTTTAAATTACTTGGTCTGAGCAAAAAGTTGCCTAAAGGCCTTAAATTAAATTCAAACTCAAACTTCTTCCATTTCGTTAGCCGTAGCAGCACCAAATATGGTATAAATGTTATTCAATATAATAGAAACATATTGTGAGTGTCTTCGTCCCCAAACACACCGTTGTCAGTGTTGGCAACCCGTGTCCATAAAATATATCTTATAAACCACAAGTGGTAGAGGCATGGTTGTGGTGTGGTTGGATAGTTCTTGGCTTGACTATTTCAGAGTCACTGGTAGAATCTTCATTGGTGCAGTGAATCAGTGCTGCCAATCTATTGTTTTAAATTAAATCTTTAAAATTGCTTCCTTTACGTTAGATCTATCAGCACCAACATTAGAATAAACATTATTGGATTCAATAGAAAAATTGTATGCGTTTCACCGTCCCGAAGCAGTGCTCCGATTCTACTTACAATCTCTAAGGCTCCTGTCTAGGTGAGTTCGGAATTTCGGAACATTCCGGCATGGAAATTAGAACTCTGGAATCAGAATTACGTAAGTCAGAATTTCGAAATGTCGGAACTTCGGAATTGCGGAATGTCGGAATTTCAGAAGTCAGAATCCTGGAAGTTCCATATTCGGAATTGCGTAAGTCAGAATTCTGCAAAGTCGGAATTCCGGAATGTCGGAATTTTGAAAATCGCACATCCGTAATGTCGGAATTTTGGAGAACTCAATTCCGGAATTGCAATTTTCGAAATTATAAACATTCGGGAACTATCACGTCCGGAATTCTGACTTTCAAAGTTCCAGAACTCTGACTTCTGAAATTTCGACATTCCGGAAATCCGACTTTCGGAATTCCGATTCCGAAGTGCTGATTTCCATTCTGGAATTACAAACTTACCTAGACAGGAGCCTTAGAGATTGTAAGTAGAATCGCAGCAATGCTCCGGGACGGTGAAACCCATACAATTTTTGTATTGAATCCAATAACGTTTATTCTAATATTGGTACTGATAGATCTAACGTAAAGGAAGCAGTTTTAAAGGCTGAATTTAAAACAATAGACTGACAACACTGATTCATTGCACCAGTGAAGACTGTACCAGTGGCTCTGAGATAAACTAGCCAAGACCTATCCAACCACACCACAACCATGCCTCTACCACTTGTGATTCACAAGATGTATTTTCTGGACATGGGTTGCCAACACTGACAACAGTGTGTTTGGGGACGAGGAGACACAATATGTTTCTATTATGTCGAATAATATTTGTGGCAATTTTGGTGCTGCAACGTCTCGAGGAAATGGAAGCAGTTTAAATTTGAATTTAATTTCAGGCTTTTAAGCAACTTTTGACTCAGGCCAAGTAATTTAAAAAACTGAATTGTATAGAAAATAGGTTTGCAACACTGAAAACTGGGGTACTTCGGAACGGCGACTTCAACAGATTTTTTTTTCTGTTGTATCCAATAATGTTTATGTCAATTTTGGCGCACATAGGCCTAACGGAGTTGAAACCTTCTGAACAATTGATTTTAAAAAATGGGTTGGAAACATTGAATCTTTGCACCAATCATGACATTTCTGGTGACTCTGAGCTAATCTAGCCAATACGTTTCCGACAGTACCTCAAGCACCTTTCTACACCTTGTAGTTCCTGAGATTTAATTTCCGGACGGACGGACAGGTGGACAGAGCGGGATTATATGGTTCCTTTTGCTATAGCTACGCTATCAAGGGACTTAAAACGGACAGTACAGCGATAGCAAGTGTAGAAAACAGTTAGAACTGAAAATTTGGTCCATATTGGATTAGACTGGAAGTGAACAAATGAGGTTAAATGTTTTGGTCTGGTGTCTATCTTTCGACACTTTACGCTTACGTAGAGCTCTGTAGTTTTTATCATACTGAAGTTTTGCTGTTTCTGTTTTGTCATAGTTGTGTGCATTGTTGTTGAAAATAGTTGAGAAGAAAAAGATGTAACTGTGATAATTATTTTCTTTGCCATTCCGTAATATTTAACAATGAGTGCCGTTTTCTACTTCTAAAAGAATGAGCCGTGGAACTACTTAAAAGTAAATGAACCAAGGAAGTGTATGTGGACTTACTACATTCTGGTTCTAAATACATTTTAAACTTACTGCATTATAGAATTACTTATTTCCATTATTAACATTGTTAGGACAAAAATCTACTATCATTCGTTGAGACCTTTTGAAAGCTGTACAAAACAGCATTTATCTCATTTTGGCCAAAATTGGACTTTCGCGGTTCTGACTCTCAGGTACAGAAATTTTACAAACGTTTTTCGTTCACTGTATACAGTTGAAGACGAGTTCTTTTGTGGAAATCAAAATTAAGACAACATACACAGTAAAAAAAAATTAGTTGTGTTAATTCAACACAATGCGGCGTCCCAGCGTGACTACCACTTTTGTGTGTTAAATCAACACAACCCATGGTGTTGATTTCGGTACTAGCAGCAAGAAAAAAGTTATGGTTGCAGAGAGATTTGAACATGGGTTGCTGAGTTGAAAGATAAGCGTCTTACCGTCTGGACTAAATCGCCAGACATAAAAAGACTAGATTTCAACAGTATAGAGGATTAAAAATATGTTGCTGAAACCCGAACACAAAGAAAGTCACACTCACGACTTATACCATGATTTACTCACTTTTTCATTAGTCAATTACGGATCACAATCCTCATTCATTGAGCATATGTTCAATTTCTATGAAAGCAAGCACAGCATTCGACATATTGTTACGATAAGAAAGCCGTAATGCTCGTCAACTGTTTGGCTGTCGCCATCTTAATCGCTTGCTTTCATGTAGCTAAATGGAACATCCTCAATGAATGGGAATTCCGGTCCCCAACTGACAAATAGAACGTCATTAAAGTGATATCGTGCGAGTAACTTGGTTTGTTTTGGTTGTTCAGGAACATATTTTTGACCTGCTACACTGTTCGAATCTAGTGTAGTCGTTTAATTCAAATGTTGTTCAATATATCGTTTGCATCTAGCGTTATTTCTGTCTTACAATTTAGCTAACAAGTAAATCGGTGAGATGCTCGACTTCTAACTGAGCATCCCATGTTATAATCTCGATGCAGTCGTAACTCTTTTTTCTCCCACTACCGAAATCAACACCGTAAGTTGTGTTGATTTAACATGAAAAAAGTGGTAGTCGCGTTGGGACACCGCATTGTGTTGAATTAACATACGAATAGATGCAAGACCATCTCTTTACATTTCTTAGAGCTATAACTCTTAAACGTGGGACCAGTTTTTTTTCCCCTATTAAAACATAAACAGCCATATTGAGAAATGTCTTCTTCAAGTGACTAGCGCTGTACTAACGAGTGATTAACAATATTTTAACTAGTCACTCGTTAGTACAGCGCTTGTCACTCTGAAAAATGTTTCTGCAACGGCTGAAGATGTTTACAAAAGAGAGAAAATTAATTAGAATGTTAGGAATTATTTCTTTTAAGTTCCATTGATGTCAGCATTTGGCAATACCAATAAAATTTGATAGTGGTAAAGAAGTGTATTTTTTATTTATTGGTCATAGAAGGATAGTGTGTAGAGTAAATTATTGCTATTTACCTCGAATTAATATGGTTTAGGGACTACCACCAATGCTTTAATGGATGATACAGTTAATGTTTTGAGACTGAAAAGCAAAATTCGTTCTGAGTGATAACCTTCTTATCGCTTGCTGACTAGTGTGTTTGTGAGATATGTCATTTCCTGCTTTGCATTTCCTTACATTGTTTGTGTCTCTCTCATTTTAAATACTATTCTTTTAAAACTCGTCATTGTTTTTTTTTCTTCTCTCTTTCTTTCTTTCTTTTTGTTCATTTCAACTTGTGAGAAATTTTTATTTATTTGAATGTGAACGCTGTTAATATCTGGCCTTATTTCTCCAAAACATATGTAATGAACACAATTGTTCTGAAATTTTAGATACATTATTTCTCGAACACATTGAACGTATCTACCTCGGACATCTTTCAGGGCTGACAAGTCCCATCTTATATTATCAAAGGCTGTTCTGAAATACTATAATATCCACTGCAAGCGATTTTCAATAAATCGCTAGCAACCTATGAATTCCCTGCCAAATGGAAACTTGCCGATATCTGTCCCATTCCTAAGAGTAGTGGCACGAGTAATGATATTAAAAATTATCGCCCAATTGCCATAATATCTGCACCAGCCAAAGTATTTGAAATTATTATACATGAACGTATATACTCACACGTTCGCTCAATTATCTCGCCCTTTCAACATGGATTCTTGCCAAATAAATCGACTGTAACCAACCTTGTTGAATTCACACATTTTTTAGCTAGGCAAATTGATAATAGAGGTTAAGTAGACGTAATTCATACAGACTTTTCGAGAGCCTTTGATGTCATCAATCATGACATCCTACTTAGCAAGCTTGTAACATTCGACTTCTCAGAAAAACTTCGCCAGTTAATAGCATCCTATTTGTGTCACCGTAAACACAGTGTTCGTTACAAAAATAGTATAACCGAGGAATATCTTGTAAGTTCTGGTGTGCCTCAAGGATCGAACCTTGGACCTCTTTTGTCCTTATTATTTGTAAATGACTTGCCTGCTGCCATAACATCCTCCAAGAAACTGCTGTTTGCAGATGATTTAAAAATCTTTTGTAGTATTTCCTCCGAATTGGACGCGGTCTCCTTACAAAATGATATTAATACAGTCTCCAATTGGTGTAAAACAAACATGTTATTATTAAATATTAATAAATGTAGTGTAATGTCATATACGAGAAAAACAAACTATTTGAAATTCAAATACAAAGTTAATGACTCTCCACTAGTTCGAGTAAATTCTAGTACTGATCTTGGTGTAACCATTAAATCTAACCTGTCATTCGACATGCACATAAATCGCCTTGTTAGCGAAGCTTACAGGAACCTCGGGTTTGTAATGAGGTTAACTCGCAATTTCTCGAATATTGATGTCTTAAAAACCTTATATGCAGCGTATGTTAGGTCAAAGTTAGAATACGCAGCAAATAATATGGGATTTTAATACACAGAAGAACTCACGGCAAATTGAAATTATACAGTCTAAAT